>CM021101.1:102298468-102371205 GCA_007115665.2 Sequoiadendron giganteum
AGAGAGAGAGAGATGGTTGAGATATAGAGCGATGGAGGGAGAAGTCGGTAAAGAGAGAGAGAGAGGGCAGATAAAGATAAATATAGAGGGAAGGAGAGGTAGAGAGAGATGATAGATATAGAGAATTGGAGAGTGGAGGAATGGTGGGAGAGGAAAGGAGGAGATAGAGGTGAGTGTGTGTGAGAGGGAGAGAGAGTGAGAGGAGAGAAAATGAGGGGAGAGAGGAAGGGGGAGAGAGAGAAAGAGATTAGAGAGGGAAGGGGGAGAGATAGAGAGTAGAGAGGGAAGGAGAGAGTATGAGATAAAGAGGGGTGAGGGAGAGAGTGGTAGGTAGTGGAGGGAGAGGTAGGTAGAGAGGTAAGGAGAGAGGGATGGATAGGAGGGAGAGTGATATGGAGAGAGTGGTGAGATAAAGAGTAGAGAGGTAAGGAGAGAATGAGAAATAGAGATAAAGAGAGAGAGGGAGGTTGGAGGGAGGGAGAGGTAGAAAGGGATAAGTGAGACATAGAGAGGGAATGAGGGAAAGTGGGATAGAGAGAATGGTGATTTAGAGAGCAGGGAGTGAGAGGGAAGGAGGGAAGCTGGGAGAGAGGGAATGGTAATTTAGAGAGGAGGGGGTGATAGGTAGAGATAGAGATAATGGTGAGATAGAGAGGAGAGAGTGAGAGAGAAAGAGAGGGATGGAGAGACAAAGAGAGAGGTAGGTAGAGGAAGGGAGAGGAGAGATAGAGAGTAGAGAGGGAAAGAGGTAGGGAAGGAGGCATAAGTGAGATAGAGAGGGATGGAGAGAGAGTGATGGAGGGAGAGGTATGTATAGAGAGGGAAAGCGAGAGGAGAGATAAAGAGTACAGAGGGGAGGGAGAGGTAGGGAGATAGAGGTGTTTAAGTGAGTGAGAGAGAGATAATGGCGAGATAGAGAAAAATATCAATTGAGAGAGAAAGAGGGGAGGGAGGGAGGGACAATAGTGAGAGAGATTGGGAGGAGAGACAAAAAGAAGTGGAGGGAGGGTGAGGTTGAGAGAGGGAGGGAGAGGAGAGATAGAGAGAAGTAGAGAGGGAAGGATGGAGGAAGGGAGTGTTAGCGAGGGAGATAGAGGTTTGTGTGTGAGAGAGAGAGAGATAGAGAGAGTGGTGAGATAGATAGGGGAGAGTGAGAGGGAGGGAGAGAGAATTATGAGATAGAGAGGAGAGAGTTAGAGAGAAAGTGGGGGAAGAGAGGGATAAAGAGTGAGAGAGAGATGTAGGTAGAGGGAGGAAGAGGAGAGATAGAGACTAGAGAGGGAAAGAGGTAGGGAGGGAGACATAAGTGAGATACAAAGTGATGGAGGGAGAGGTAGGTAAAGAGAGAGAGAGGGTAGGGGGAGGCAGATGTAGGGAGGAGATAGAGGGGTGAGAGAGTGAGAGAGAGGGGAGAGAGAGAGAGAAAGGGAGAGAGAGAGAAAGGGAGAGAGAGAGAGAGGGAGAGAGAGGGAGTGGAGAGATAGGGAGTAGAGAGGAGAGAGAAATTTGATACAACTTGCTGACTACTAAAATTTGACCTCCTGATTACTGAAATCTGACTAAGTCTGAAATTTTTAAGATCTTCCAAAAACTAGAATTTGCATTATAATTCCTAGAGATCTGAAACCACTCTCAAACATCCTACCTATATACATGTAATATAACTTAAAGTATAATAAATTAAATGTCCATATATGTGAATGTAAACTTATAATTAAATGTTTATTTCATGTATATAGTTTCCTTGGAAGAGAAAATAAAAGAGTTTAGAAAAATGCATTCTAAAATTCATTGCAAAAATAAATTTAACTCACACTTGTTCCCTCATTGCAAAATTAAAGCCATTTGGTTCTCACCAAATTTGGCGCTTTTCAAATTTGGCGAGTGCAATATGGCCTATTATGGGTTTTTTTTTTGCAATTTGGCATCAAAATTGTGTCATGGATTGGTGCACTTACCCTATACAACAAATGAACTTTCCTAAATTTTTACAAGTACCTATATGGAAAAGCTAACTATTAAAATACCAAGCTAGCAAGTGTAGCCCCCAAAATAGGTAATGTACAGTGTAGGAAAATGCACACCCTTACATGTTCACACTTTTTTGGGCTCGCCTTGCTTTATTTATCTTTATTTATGCCTTAATTGGTCCTATTTTGCATCCACAAGCCTAATAAATTACATCTTTTTATGGCTAATCCTGACAAACATCAAAGGATAAATGATGATTTAATGAATTTGGTTGTGTGTCCCTAATTTTTGGGTTGGGACTAAGATGCCACCTAGGGCGTCTTTGTCCCCCAAAGGTCTTGGGACCCTCTTTTCAAATGGGCCCCTTTTTGGAGTTTGTGCCCCAAGTTTCAAGACTTGGGACTAAGATCCCACCTAGGGCATCTTAGTCCCCCTTAAGGTATTTTCGAGATTTAATTTCGAATCTTTGTGAGATTTAGCCTCCTTTAATTAATTAATTCATATGTTAGCTTGATGTGGTGTAATTTCGGGATATTAAGCATGGATAAGTATAAATACAAGGTTCATTCATTCATTTTCATCCTAGCAACTTGAGTATTCATTCCTAAGGAAAGTTTATGAGATCAAGAGAAATTATTTAATCATTTGGAGCCATCATCAAGATTGAAGCATTATATCAAAGACATTCCTGCATCATACATTTTTTTTTGAGCTAACATTTGTGATGTAGGGTTTTTATTCAACCAAGCAATTCAAGTCAAGATCTACATTCAAGCTAGCCACTTCACATAAGTTTGTATATTTTACAACAAGGGTTTGGTGAGTTGCAACATAACACTTTGTTCATTCATCATTTCCCTTCATTATTCCATTCCATTTCAAGGTTTAATTACCAACAAGGGGTTTGCCTAAGGAAAACCCCCATTTACTAACAATCAACAAGTATTTCCTCTCTTGCATGTTTGTGTTTACAGATTTAGGTTGAATACTTGAAGATCATTTGAAGTGAAAATTTGTAAAGTTGCAAAGTTGCATTGCAAAGTTGTCATCTTCATGGAAACTCACCTACAAGCCAAATCTAAAAGTTTCAAGACCTAAAATATGAGAAGAAGAAAGTGCAGACCTTGGACCTTGGGATCACATTCAAAGATTTCAGAAATTTAGAATAGGAGTAAGTTGCCACCTAGGGAATCTTAGTCCTCCCGAGGGTATTTTATAGAGATTATTTCAGATCTTGTTCTGACATGTAAATATTATGGATTTCCCCCAAAAAATAGGAACAAGAATAAGACAACAGTAAGGGCATCTTAGTCCTCCTTGGCATATTTTGACAACATTTTTTTCATTTCCAAAATTCTCATCACATCTCCAGACTTCCTAGGTACACATACCCTAACTTATAGTTGCTTAATTTTTTCATTTGCATTCTTCATTTGGCTTGCGGGTAAATATACAAAGTTGGGTCCATGAAATGTGGAAGTTTTTGCCTTACCCAAAAAAAATGGAATCAGCTAAGCAAAAACAAGATCTCGATTTTTAAGAACAAGATCCCGATTTTTACAAATCGGGATCTTGAGCCTAAATCGAAAATGGGATCCCATTTGCTAGAGGGTCTCGAACCAGCAGAGAGGAAACAGATCACGGTTTGTAAAGAACAGGATCCCAATTTTCCTGTCTATGACAAACCGGGATCCCATTTTGTAAGAGTATTTTTTTTTTTTAAATGAAGAAATCTTCATTTTCGCCTGTGCGCACGGGATCCCGGTTTGAGAGCAACAATGACTACCAAACGACCTCCAGGTACCCGTACTCTTCCTCTTTGTTTTGCATTTTTACATTTGAAATTGAAATTCTTGATAAATTTATTGTTTCTATCATGTTTATTTCAAATTTTATTTCCATTTTAAGCATTTTATTTCATGTTATTTTTGAAATAAGAAATTTTAGAAATAGATTAAAAAATAGGTCAAATTGTGAAGATTTTCAATAGAAACAAAAAAAGAAAACTTGAATTGTATTTTAGAAACAAAATTTAACTTTTGAAACTTGAATTATTTGATGAAACAAAAAAAAATGCATTTCAAAACCCTAGAAATTGAAATAAATTGAAAATTTGCATTTAGAAACCCTAATTAAGCTTTTTGAAATCTCAAATTCAAATCAAAGCAAAAAAAAAGAATTTCAAAACTCTAGTTTGAATTGAAACTAAAAAATTGTATTAAAAACCCTAATTGCTTAGAAATTGAAACCCTGAATTGAATTGAAACAATAAAAATTGCTAAAACCCTAAATTGAAATCGAACAAATCATTTTGATTTTGAAAACCCTAATATTTGAGCTCAAGAAAATTCTTTTGCATTGCTTAAATGTTTTAAATTTGATTTGCATTGTATGGATAAAATGATATGTTAAAATTTAGTTTCAATGTTAAATTATAATTAGATTAGAAAAACTTTCCATTTTTTGTGAAATGAGTACATTATTGCTATATGAATTTTCATTTAAAACTATCTTTTATATGAATTTTGATAATTAATTTTAGGTCAAATAATCAGTCTATTCTAAATCTAGCTTCATCTAGGGTCTATTCAAAACCTTAAGTGAATATTAAATTCAAAATCTAGCTTCATCTAGGGATCTAGGGTTCTTGAATTGAAGTTGAACTACTTAAGAAGAAATGTGGTATTTTGATGAAATGTAAATTAAATTAGGGATGGTAAATAAATCAACTCTCTTTAAAAAATATAGATGTCTATTCTATTAGAGAGAAAACGAGGATTTTGAACAATTAATTATTAGAAATAAAGATTTAAGTTATAATCTATTTTGAAGAAAAATGTGGATTTTAAATACATTTTTGAGAAAAATAATGGTAAGAAATATATAAATTAATTTAAAGAATAGAGTTTATGACATATGCATATTATTTATTTTTTGTGAAATCAAATGAGAGAGTTATTTGACACAGAAATTAGTTTTATTAAAAATGAAGATTTAAGTTATTAAGTAGTGGCATTTAAAAACACCTTGGAGCACTGAGTGTTAGATCTCAATTGTCATGTTCTCATAGGTTAGCTCGAATGATAAGATCAAGTTCATGATTATGGAAATGATTGAGGAGAATAGTATTCAAACTTGGAAATGGTGATGCATAATTAGATTAAATTTAGGTCCTCCTATTGAAGCGTTCCTATCATATAGTACTTTCAAAAATTTAAATGATTTGTGAATAATGATCAAGTGTAATTAAATGATAAAATAAAGACAATTGAATGCCTTCGAATACTAAGAAAGTTTAGTTGGCTCATAATGTATTATTAAATGTGTAAGGGATGGAAAATTTTGAATTTAAATTTTAAAAATTTTAATGATTAAATCCATGGTTTAGGATTTACCATATATATGTACTTAGAGTATTGGTCTAGGATTTAAATTTTTGCACTAGTTACCTAGACACTAAATAATCTAAATATTTTTATTTTCTAAGTTCTTTTAGGTTCTTTCAATTACAAACAATCTAAAATAAAATACTTTCAATTCAACATTAACTAATTTTATATTATACATGTTTTATATCATAAAATTCATTTAACTGAGTTCAATATTAAAGAAAAAAATATTAAATAAAATAATCTTATATTCAATTAAAAAAATATCCAGTTAAAATATACATCAAAATCAATCTTAATCACACATAATTATGTGTTTCTATTATGGAAATAGTCAATCTATTCATAAAATAAAAAAAATCATAAATTAGGCACTAACTTGCAAGTCCATTATTCCAAGGGCCGCCCAAACTTCACCCTAAGTTCGTTAAAAACCCTAAGCCCTGAACTCTAAAATCTAAACCCTCAACACTAAAGCATTAATTTTGTCTTAGGACCTTATAATCAAATTTGGTTGCCTTAGGTAACTCCACCAAATTTGATCCCCTTAAGCCATATCATTTTTTCATAGAACCTTACTACAAAGATTCCCTTAAGCCAAATTTGATTCCCTTAAGCCATGTCATTTTGTAGTAGAACCTTACTACAAAGATCCCTTAAGCCATTGTAAATCAATGTCTTAAGGGGTCCTAATATGAAATTTCTTAATGGGATGAAAGAAGTTTTTAAAATTTGGTGAAGTTGCCCAAGGAAACCAAATTTAACAATAAAAAGATTGTGCAAGATTATAATATGAATTATATTTCATGATCTAGGTTGCTCAATTGAAACAAGACCTATCTCAATCAGCTGTTCCACAAGAAAATGTTCTTCACTAAAGCATTCATTTTGTCTTAGGACCTTAAAATCAAATTTGGTTTCCTTAGGAAACTCCACCAAATTTGATTCCCTTAAGCCATGTTATTTTGTCCTAGGACCTCACTAGACATAGATCCCCTTAAGCCATCCTATCACCCTAAATCATAAATCGATGTCTTAAGGGGTCCTAATATGGCATTTCTTAATGGGATAAAAAAAAATCTTAAAATTTGGTGAAGTTTCCCAAGGCAACCAAATTTAACAATAGCAAGATTGTGCAAGATTATAATATGAATGATATTTCATGATCTAGGTTGGTCAGTTGAAACAAGACCTATCTCAATCAACTGTTCCACAAGAAAATGTTCTTCACTAAAGCATTCATTTTGTCTTAGGACCTTAATCAACTGTTCCACAAGAATCCTATAGGATCTTAATTATAATATGAATGAGATAAATCATGATCTAGGTTGATTAATTTATGGTTTATGGTGGTAGGATGGCTTAAGGGGATCTATGTTAAACTCTAAACCGTAAACCCTATAACATTCATAAATTGTCTAATATTAATAGTTAATTGTATTTTCATTCAACTTGCCTTAGACCTAAATGAGGCTTAAAAGTTTATTTTATCATATGTATTCAATTAGGCCATTTATATTGAATGGTTTAAGGGTATAAATCCTAAACATGTATCTTACATTTTGAAATTAAAAATCTAATGCAGGTTCACTCATATCTTCTAGATATCACATGGATCGATTCAATAATATTCACAATCAACCTCCATGCCCTCCATCTCCACCACCTTCACCTCCACCTCCACCCACTCCACCTCATAACCCCCCACCTCCACCACTTGAAATCGATGGTGCTTGTTTGCCATTGAATAATTTGTCGCACCACCTATGAGGATGATTGCATCTAGGATGATTTCATCTAGCCATTGAAGAATTTGTCACACCACCTATGAGGATGATTGCATCTAGGATGCAAACCATTGTTGATGCTATCAGGGCTATGAATGGGATCTTAGATGAGCATCGACAATGGCTAGATGAGAGGAGAACTTCTGATTCTGAAAAGGAAAACGCAAATAAATGAAGAGATGTAGTAGAAAGCCACAATAGTTTTTAAATTAAGACAATGATCTTAAATAGTTATGAATTTATGAATTTGGTGAATGATGGATATTTTGTGTGACGTGAATTTAAGATTTTGGTTCTAGATGGATAAATATATGTGTTAGACATAAAATGAGCTTTTTGTGAATGTTTCAAGTTTATTGTTTACTATGTACACATGTATTAAAATTGCACATATAGTTGTTAAATTTTGAAATTTGTATGTACATAGTTTACTTGATCAAGTTCAATTAATGTATATGTGTGATTCAATTTTATATGATCTTAATATATGTATGCATTTATGATATTTAAACAAATTTGTATGTGTGTTTCAAATTTAACTATTTCTTGTAATTTTTTAAGTTTGTATGTTAATCTACTATAATTTAATGCAAGTGCACACTTATATCTCATATCATGGATTATTTTAATATTGATGATATCATCAATCCACCACCTCGGCCACCTCCACCTCCACAACCTATTGCATTTGATGAGGCTCGCTTACGAGCACACATAAATGATCAGGTTGCATCAATACAAAATCAAATCAATGTTATGTAGATTCAAGCATTGATTCCATCCCATGTTAGACATTTTGCATCTGCAATGCAAAAAGTTGTGGATGCTATTAGGACCATTGATTCTAATCTAGATAGGCATAGACGAGACAAAGAACAAATGAGACAATTTTATGTTGATGGTCTCTCTTATAAAGAAATATTAGACCTTAAAATAATGAAAGCCCACCTAGCCCCCTACTTTCTTGACCCCGTTACTCGATAGCCCATTCCTATGAAAAAATCTAGAATATCCATGAGGTGGTGCATACATCCATATATGAGTGCACATTTTTGGGATCAATGGTATATGGTTTTTGATAGTCCCCCACATGCTAATTGGGAGTGCCCATTGTATTTTTTGAGGAAATTATATGTAGAGTTTGTTATGGGGCACAAGCCCAATTATTTTGATTTTAAATCATTTCAAGGTTTTGGTGGCGACATGCCACAATAGAGGTTAGGGGCAAGGGTTGATCCCCAATGCCCTGTGCATGCACAACCCCTTGTTTTTGCTCCTGGTCCTCCCATTCTTGCACATATGCATCATCGATCTATGGTCTTGACATTAGGTTCCCTTAGTACACTCGCAGGAGACCTTGATCAACATGCTTCTGCGATAGCGGGTGGGGAGCATAGAGATGATGATGATGGATGAGTGTTCTATGGAGCTAGTCTGAGTACCACTCCAAGAGTGTTGAGGCTCATCCCACATGTATGTACCAGTTGCCATCAAGTATGCTATGGACTTGATCAGGCCACACCTAGTTCATGTGGACGTGAAGATTCTGGTGGTTCATTTGATCACACCAGTTCATTTGTAGAGTTTCTTACAAGAGGTGAACATCCTGAGGACACTGGTACACAGGCATAAATATGCATCTACACGTTCATTTTATAAGAATTTTGATGAAAGTATATATAAAGTAAAGTTTGCAATACATTTTAACAATCAAACTATTTGGTGTATAGATGATAATAATGATGGGGCAATCATCTGTTCCATGAGTACACACATTGACACCAGTCCTAATCGGCAACCCTTATGGGGTATTTTGATTTCAATTTTTTAAATTATAAATGAAATGATTTTTAACTTGAGTTTTAAATTTATAATTGAATAACATATATGTTTGAAATATTAATGTTGGTTTAGGCGAGTCAATCAGCTTCCACGTCAATTCCACCTGAGGGTTTGTCGAACACTCCTCCACTATCGACCATCGTAGACCAAGGGAAGGTACATTTATATTGTAAATTGTTTAACTTACATTAGTATAGTTACAATTATGAATTTTTAATTCACTATATATATGAAATGTGCATGTATACTTGTAAATATTATAAGCTTGTGCTACATTTCTACATGTCTGTCTAGGTTGATACCACAACCAGAATGGGCATCGGGCAAACATTAGATTTTGTGGTTACTCATGAGGCCTTTGATTTTCAAGTTGTTTAAATCAATTTATACACAAAATGTGCAAACTTGAATATATATATTTACCTAATTCAAGTATGTACATGCTTTAACTTTGATCTTGTAGAAATTTGTTAGTGTGACTTTCAGCCCTGACCTAGACATAGTCACACCTCCAGGAGGGCATGTGGAGCAGTCTCCAAATCAAATGGTAATTTAAATTTTTTATTATATTTAAATTCAATTATAAATTATATATTGTGAATATATAACTAAATAATTTTAAATTTCAAATTGAATATTAATATAATTTGAGCTAATACATGTTTTAAATTCTTTTTCTTTTATAGCATGTGACACATCTAGTAGTTGAGAATGTACAAACATGTCATGCAGAAGAGGGTGCACAACCTATGGATATGGTACAATTAAAATATGATAAATTATAAATTAATTTCAATTAAATCATTTTTAATTGTAGACTTGTGCATCTAATTTAAAAAAATTTTCTCTTGTTTGTGTAGATTGATTAAGAGAATGTAGAGGTTGCTCCAGGTGCAGTTAAGCATCCAAACCCAGATATGATGGTAATTTAATTTTAATATGATGAATTATAAATTTAATTGTCATTAATTTTTTTTTCATTGTCTTACATATGATTTCATTTTTCTCTTGTACAGAGTGTTTTAGGTCATCTGCATAGTCTACATGGCACGAAGAGGTCTCTTGATTATAGAGACAATACATGACCTAGAAACATGATTTTGTGGGTTATATTTGTTTATTTTGTGGACTATATTTTTGGTTTGTCACGTACTCTGTTGGACTTTATAATTCATGGTTCTTGAGTACTTAGTTGGACTTTAGTTCATGGGTTGTATTCTAATGGACTTTTTTTCATGCACTTAATATATTTACATAAATTATGGACTTTATTATTGTTTAAAATTTTAATATACACATATACATTTATGCATTTTATGTTCATAGTCAAGATATTAATATAGGACATTAATGTGAAATTAAATTTAAATATGAAATTAAAGTTGAAATTAATAGGACATTTTAGTAATTATAGTTTACAAATTTAGTGTTATCATACATGATATGTACATTCAATAATTAGCTAGGTCTTCGCACCACCTAATATTATAATTAGTCAATAAATAATAATTTACAAACCAAAGCAATTCATTTATATACCAGAAAGGATAAAATTTTAAGAAATAAACAAAACCATACAAGATTAGAGAACAAAAGCATTAATAAATTCTATAAATAATAAAATCCAACACTAATTTAGAAGCTGTCAAAACAAATAATGGCATCCAATACTATTTTTTAAGTTGCCAACACAAATAATGGATTCCAATACTAAACTATAAGGCGTACATTGAAAACAAATAAGGGGACATCTTAAGGGGTCATAATACAACGCCTTAAGGGGACATCTTAAGGGGTCATAATATGGCGTCTTTAGGGGATGTCTTAAGGGTTAATAATAGAACACCTTAAAGGGATGTCTTAAGGGTTCATAATAGAACATCTTAAGGGGTTATAATACAAAGTTTTAAGGGGATGTCTTAAGGGTTCATAATAGAACATCTTAAGGGGATGTCTTAAGGGTTCATAATAGAATGTATTAAGGGTTCATAATGCAATGTATTAATGGTTCATAATACAATGTCTCAAGGGGATGCCTTAAGGGGTCATAATACAATGTCTTAAGGGGATGTCTTAAGGGGTCATAATACAATGTCTTAAGGGGTCACAATACATTGTCTTAAGGGAATGTCTTAAGGGGTCATAATACAACATCTTAAGGATATAATTTGTTTAACAATAATGTATGCATGAAATTTAGTGATTTGAAGACATACAAGTACATATATGTACTTATATGTCATCTCAAAATAATGTTTACAAAATTTGGATATGCCATCTCAAGAACATCTCAAACTCATGCCCGGATGTACTAGGTCTTCACACTGCCTAATATCAAAAAGGTACAAGCAATATCAATGCAATCATCAAAACATACATAATTTAATTTATATAAAACTAACTATATGTACACAACTCAAGTACCTGCATTTAAAAGTATTCCACACGTGTGTAGGTTAAATCTAGGCATCCTCTCCTTTTTGTTTCAAAGTATGAGATCAATGCAATGATGGCTTAAGGATACAAAAAAAGGATAATAAATCAATTTAAAATATTAATGTACAAGCAATATCAATATGTAATCAAAACATGTATTTAAATACATTTTTACTAATAATTACCTCTATTTAAAAGGACAATATAAAACTTAAACTATATTTACCTGTATTTACTTATTCCATTGTACCATATGTATCCTCTCTTTTTTGTAATGCATATATGATTGTCTCATGCTCTTCCATAGAAATTGTCCATAACACTTTATTTGCAAGTCTTCTGCGATACCAATCTAGTTTTATATTTGTTGCCACCACCAAATGTGAATAATGTATAATTTTTTTATGCAGTTCATAATCCTCGAATGCAGGTAGACCATTCTTCCTTGCTAGGTATTTCCGTAGCCAAGTGCCAACAACCACAACCGATCCTATTGGAAAATATGAAAATAATCATCATATAAGTTCTCAAATTTTTCTTAATGAGATGAAAAACTTGTTCTAAAATATTGTTTAAGGGGACCAAAAAAATTGCTATCAAAATTTGCTTAAGGGGATGTCTTAAGGGGATCATGGTACCTGTTGGATAATGATAGCCATCATCATCTTCTTGAGGCGATATTAACTTATGTTTACTCTCCACACAACGAGCCAACCAATATTATGTTTGCTCTTCATTCCCCTCAGGTGCAACAACTACACATGTCCTGCAAACAAAATTTGATTTAATAACTTGCACATATCAATATAAAAAATTTAGTATTAAAAAATAACTTAATAAATTGAAATTAAATGAAATAAATTGAATTAAATTACCTTCTTGTACAAGGTCTAAAACACGTTCATAGTCTTCAGATGCAAACACTTGATCATTTATTCAATAGTTTTTTCATATTGATCATGTGCTTGTGAGGGTGTCAACGATCTTTGCTCCCATTGCTCAACCTATTATGTATTTTCACATGCTTCCCAATCTCCTGAGATGTAAAACTAGAAAAAACATGCAAGATCCCTTGTCGAGATAGTCCATGTGCTTGTTGTCGAAATCCTAAATGAATGCCATTTAGTAGATCCACTAATTGTCTCACAGTCAACTCTAGGTACAATGTTATCTTCCTCAACCAACCAAAGGAATCAATGAACTCTAGATTACTCAATTGAACTAGGTGTAGATAATATTGTATTACGCCAATTGAAAATCCCACGTGCATCTTTAAATTTTACTGCATCTTCAAATTTTAATTGTTCTCTAGCAAGAATTGTTTTCACACACGCAGGTTAGCTCCATCATGTTCTCCTTTACCATGCCCAACTTTAAAAAAGCTCCATATATGTTGGACATTAAGTTCTTTGTGAATCCTACTTAACCAATAGAACATTCGAGCATTCTTGAACTGCCCCATACAATTATCTGACCATATGAGGTGTTCTTTCATATGGACTCCTCTTTTTCTCTTTTTTTTTGTAAAATATACTGAAACAATATTGAACAAACTCTAATGAGTGTAATCAGTTGTCACTCAAATAAAAATGATACTCCCTCAAAAAATTTCTATCATCCTCAGTGCTATTATTTGCATGTCTATAAACAATATGGACAAACATAGCTACTTGCACTGAATTATAATACTATGATTGAATTTCCTCTTGCGGAGCTAGAGTATAATTTTTTGCAAAATCAACCATTGAAAGTATAGTACCAATTGGAAACGTGTTTCTATATGTGCAAAATTGGCCATCAAGCCATCGAGCATGTTGAGAGTGCATGATATATTATGGTACTATCTTATTCTTAAATTCACTCATGAATGCATGCACACTAACTTTTTATGTAACTAAATCACAATGCTTTCCTATTTTTCCATCTTTTAAAGAATAGTGAACATTCTTAAATCTTTTAACTTCTACTAATTGTTGTCCAAAATCATTATCAACACTTTCATGCACACAAATTCCTAAGAATGAAAGGTTTCCACAGTCAATGCATTGTCTAGAAATACAAGAACTTAAATAAAACAATTTACCATTAGATCTTTCACAAAACAAATTTGAAATAAACTCCCTTATTGCTTCAGGTGGCATATTAATACCGCATTCCTGTATAATCATGTTAGTATGCAAGGTACAACGTATATATCGACAAACATCATAAAAATAATGAAATTGAACATGTGTTTTACAACAACAAGATATTCATTGCTTATTAATTTTTACATACCACGGTTTACATTTTTCAAAATACCTTTGACTTATTTTAATATTACCGGGTAACACTAGATCACCACAAAATTTTCTATAAAATTTAGTTTGTGTTGTATCTAATAGGTGTTTTGGGTGAGGATTGCGAACTTTGGACCCCACCCTTAATTTTAAAACATCTCTATCATTAGGTGAAACCCTAGTATTATCATGCCAATATTTTTCAATCAAAGATTTAATTTCAACATTCAATTTCATATCAAACCTCGGGAGTCGACCACTGAAACTCCAACATTGGTTGATAGGATCATTTTCTATAATTTTTCTTCTTTTTTCCGCTCTTAGCAATGTTTTAGGATGTATTTTTAAAACTTCACTAATATTTCTTACCATTATTTTATTCAAAGTTGCTTTATTAACTATAACAGTTGTTATAGCTCTTCCTGCTGCATTTTTATCTTTAGATCGACTATTTTTTCCAATCAATTGAATGGCACTAGCAAGAGTACACATAGCATGTTTTAATGATTGATCTTTTCTTTTTGGTTTAACAAAAAAGCCTAACCTTTTCATTATTTTCCTCATTTTTTGCATTCTCATCAATTGCATCATTAGTTGACATTGAATTGTAATTTTTTTACGATAAAAGAATTCATTGTATATTTTATTTGCATGTGTTCTTATTTGCCTCCAAGAAATTTGACCAAGAAGATTATCAAAAACACCACTTTCAATTTTAAAAAAAAGTATTTTCATTAAATTCAACATCACATTCTAGATTTTCATCTTCATCTTCATTTTCATCTTCAATTTCATTTTCATTTTCATTTTCATTTTCATTTTCATTTTCATTTTCATTTTCATTTTCAACTTCAAAACAGTTTACATTTTTATCAACAAAACGGTTTTCATTGTCATTTACATCAACAAAATGGTTTTCATTTTCATTTAAATCAACAAAACGGTTTTTGTTTTCATTTTCAATAAAAGGATTATTCTCAATTTCATTTTAAACAAAAGGATCATTCTCACTATCATTTTCAACTAATTCTATAAAAGTTTCATCTCTCTGAATATTATCAATGTCAACATCGTTAAGTCTAGCATCTTGTAAAATTTCTACATACGAATTTACCATTTCACTTACATGTGGATTTTAAGATGTACCTGGATTTGTGCATATTGAAACATTATCCATAGCATTGAAAGAGGGATTTGAAGACATAGTAGGACTTGATTATATAATCATATTCTTCTCCAAATTGACTTCTTGAAAATTCACTTCATCTACAACCATGGTCTCCTCTATGTTTTCATCTTCAATAGCTGTGGAATTAGATGCTCCTCCATCATTCATTGATTTAATTATCATTCTTCTTTCTCTTTGTCTTTGTCTCTCCTTCTCTTTGTTTGCTTCAATTTCTTCAGGAGTCAATGTCTTCCTCCTCTTATTACGACATTTATTTCCCATGATTATAAAATCCTCAAACACAGATGAATCTAAATAGTGAAATTCTTCAAAAAAATCGATTCAAATTGGAAGTTCAAGACCTAAAAGGACTAAATTCTTCCTCTTGTGTTCCTCAAAAAAAGTACAAAACTAGCACAATTCCACTTTAAAACTAATTTCTTCATGCCTCCTTTGAAAAAATCAATTCATATTGCAAGTTGAAGACCTTTTGTTCTTTCTTTGAAAAAATGGGATCTCTCCTTTGAAAACAATTATCAAAAAAGCAAGTCACCACCTACAAAAAAAAATGCTCAATGAAAAAAATAGACCAATTTTACTGTTCTCGGCCGTACATGTGAAGTTGCAGACTTCACAGTAAAATTTGACAGTAATTTAAAATAACACAGTTGAAGAGAAACAGGATCCCGTATCTTTAAATACGGGATCCCATTTTTTTTGGCATTGTGGTCAGGGTTTTGCTTCGGATTTTGGTTTGGGAAAAGCATTGGGAGTATGAACCTAGGCCTTCAACCTGGTTTGACCTGCAAGTTGAAGGTTCTAACAATGTTAGGGAAAAAAATCGAGTTTGGACATATGGCTGACGACTTTTTTTGCAGAATTTTTTGACGAAATTAAAACCCATTTTAGATGAGACAATGTAGATTTCAAATATGTATTTTTTTTTACAATTGGATTATTTTTTCTATTTTTCAATTAATTTCTGATGAAATTTGTCCATAAACTTTAAATATCAGTGTTTTTTACTATTTTAATAACTTTTGATCAACATAACATTTTGACGAACGGATTGCACAAGGGAAAACTTCAGACAATTCTTTTCAATTTAAAAAAAATGCAAAAAATGATAACTTTAGGTCATCTTATGCGTGTCGTACACGACAATTTTTCTAAACATCAAATATGGCTGATAAAAAATAAACAAAAAAAAAAATTCAATAAAAAATTACAAAAAAATATCCAGGGCACGCTTCAGTGAGTCACAAGTCTTTTCCCAAAAGTATTTAGAAAAATATGATTATTTAATTCAAAATATGGATGTCGTACACGTGCATGGTATGGTAAAAAAAATGACTTTTAAATAGTGGTTTTCACGAATGCCTATTGAAACTCAATTTGTACAATGTGGGTATTGAAATAAATTGCATGTTTGGAAACTAGACTCCAAGTACTAAATATAATGATTATTGACTTGTTTGATGATTTCATCTCTAAGTGCTTCAAATTTTAAGGTCAAATGTGTCAAACTTTGAAAATCAGGGAAAACATTTCCACTTTTTGGCGAAAAAGTTGACTCAACTTCTTGCCAGCACCCTTGCATTGCTAGGTTTTGTGAGTTGAATGTTAAGTTGTCTTTTCCAAGCTTTTTCTTGGTGGTGAACCCTTCAAAGCCTAAAATAACCCCTCCTAGGTCTTCCTTGTTGAGAATTGGCTCACCTTTGGGTTGATAGTCAATCCAATTTGGGATCCTAGGACATCCTTGAATGAACAATTATCTGGGGAGAAGAGTTGTTTTCTATGTATTAAAGCCTAGATCATCACCCCTTTTCATCCATTTTTCAGGTAAAGCATATGTATACCATTAATATAGGTCTAGATAGTCATGGAGATACTTTGACGATGAAGAATCTCTTATATTTAACACTTTCCATTAACTTGCAACACCCACTTGACATGAAAGACTAAACATGAACTATTAGATTGATGCCCTAGAATAACCTTGGCCAAGCGAGAACACCTCTACAATAAGGTCATACCTAAAACCAACAAAATAATTTCTATCAATATATATATAGACACACATGCATACAAGGGCCCTAGAATATCATGTCATTTGTCCCAATCATAGGGTACAAGTATGTAAACCAACTCTAGATATAATCTTGCATTGATAATATATTCTTGAGATATACCATCTATAGGGATAGGGGGAAATTCCTCATTTGAATAAGAAGCCACTCAAATTTATATTTTTAAAAAACTCAATAACTATCAATCAATGCAAGAATGGTTCTCAAGCACAAATATTTGATGTTTTTCACACCCACCATATACATTGCTCAATGGTAGTCTTATAACCTATTTAAGGCATGGATGTGCTGATAATGACAATTCAAACATCAATCCATTAATATGTATTAATAGCCCATTCACATGGCAACCACCAAGAAATCTACATCACACTTGAACGATATAAAAAATCAAAAAATAGTATAGAAAAGGTTTGGGTGGTAGGCAAATAGTTTGAAATTGTTGAGACCTATGGTCATGGTGAAAATAGAAATGCAACTCAATAGTTCCCATAACACCATGTGAGTAGAAGAAGTGCAAAGGAAATGCATTAAAAAATAAATTCAAAATCCCAACATATGGCTCCATAGATGGACAAGGCGTCTATATTAAAAAATAGTGAATCCCAATGTTGCCAAGTAGGAGTCATGTGGCACAATAAGATTGCCACCAATTGTAGAACACATAAACACATCAAAAATAACTTGGTTGCACCAATCTTATCTTGTAGGTGCCACATGTTATAAATTGATAGGTTGCTAGAAATGAGTAAAAAATGCTAGCAAAAATTGTATAAACGTCAAGATAAATATGAAGTAGGGGCATGCATGTAGGGAGAAAGCATATAATTTAACCTAATACATAAAAATATTAAATGATGGAACCATAACCAAGGAGAATAATAATTATCATGTGACAAGAATTCAAGCATGTTCTTAGGTAACATAGGTCACCAAGGGTATAAAAAATTGAGCATACGAAAAATATTGCCAACAAGTTGTTTTCTATCGTGGTGTATTAAAATACATTATAATGTGTGCTTCCAAAGAAAAAATATTAGAAATATTTCATGATTTGTTGACGAAAATATCATATGAAGGAATCTCACAATATATTGGATTATGTGTATTTATATAATTACCTATAGAAATTAGTGTGGAACATGATCATAGGGCACAAGATAAAATCCATATGTTACTAAAGCTATAATTATCTTTTAATCTTGTCACAAGATATTTTATAAGGTGAGTGGAGGCTACGAGGCTACATCTATGAGTTTGAGATTCATTATCACATATAAAAAATTCCTTCTCATTGGCCATTGTATCATAATTTCTTTAAAATCTTGGATATTTGATTGAAAAAAGAGAGTGAGAAATGGAAGATGAGGCCCACCTCTAAGATTGTGTTTATCCTTGATTTCATTATAATCTTCATCCTAACTCACATTCTCATACCAAAAAAATCTTTTTAAATGAAATAATGTTGTATAAACTATTCAAAGATGTGCACGAAAGGAGTTGATTGTTCAAAATTGGAAAAATATTATAAATTTGTCATAATTGGCATGTTTATTGTAGTCTATAGGACAAGAAGAAATAAAATTAATATTTTGACTATAATGAAGAGAAACTTAATCAACATATAGATTACATAGATTATTGGGACTTATTCTCACATATTTTTCCACCCAAGTAGATTTGAATGGCAGTCACATCTTTTTTTGAGATATTTTTGGTTTGACCCATGGTGTACAAGATCAAGAGATCAAAAAAGAATCCAAGATAGTGTTGTATGATTCAAATAAACAAAAGAATGAATTAAAATTGGGAAGTACATTGTCAAATTTACATCAAAATAAAAAAGGCATCCAAGGTAGTGTTGTATGGTTCAAACAAACAAACAAAAATAAAATAAATATGTAGAGTACACTATAAAATTTGGCATACGAAAAATTTACCGCCAACAATTCACCACAAAAAATTCACCACCAACAATTCACCAATGGAAAATTCAAACACTTTGTCAAGAAAATAATGTCTTACCTATGACACCTTCCTTAGGTCATAACTATGGTATAGTGAGTCATCAAACTCAATATGACTGTACAAAGCACAATTAAAACATAAAACAAATTACCTAATGAAATATACTAAGAATTTATTGTGCATGCAACCATAAAACATGGTACGAGTCCTATACTCCTCTCTATAATAATTGTTACAACCTTCAATGTACTAAGAAATAGAGTAAATGCATCTATAAGAAAAAATACTATGGATAATACAAAATATTTATAAAACAAAGAAGAAATGAAACATTAGAGTTATATTCTGAAAATAATTTTATTTAATCTAAATACTAAATAACATTAAAATGATTATATCAAATGTTTTTTTAGTACAATGATTTTTTTTGATAAATCCATAAATCTTATTGATGATAATATCAGCTCTCGTCTTTTAAAAAGTATCATTATACATTAGTAACACTAAAACATATATATTATGAAACATTTTAAAAAATATAATCATTTCAAAAATAATCATTTGACAACAAATAAATTATACAAAACAAATTAACATTTTAAACATGTTACAAAATGTTAATTGAAAGCTTGGGTGTTACTCATGTTATAGACAAATTCATCCTTGCATAAAAATGTAGAAGCTGCATTTGAATCTACCATCCTCTTGATTCCAATACATTGATTAGTGAAAAGGCACAATAGAGTTAAAATATTGAGTAGTTCAATAGCAAAGTGTAGTAAAAGTATAAAACAACCATATAGAGATCATTTAGGGTCAAAACCAGCTAATTTGACACTATTTGACACTAATCTTTGAAGGCTGATAGTGATACTACGAAGAAAACAACTATGAAACTTATGATTGAACCAATAATTGAAAACCAGATGTAACGCCTGTTATATCTAGAAATGCTTTGTTGAGAAAGAAAGCGTTTTGTTGAGCCTAGAGACACTGCACTCCAAACCACCGTCACCCCCACGACTATACCCACCCTGAGAGAAGTGATTTTTGTTGTGACGAAAAGTGTAATTAATAGTATCAGCTGGACGCAAGTAACTATTTCGAGAGTCCGGAGGCGAAGCTTGTCTTCTCTGAAAATGTATTTCTTGGAACGAAAAATCATTATCCTTATGCAAATCGGAACAATGCTAGTCATGGCCAACACAGTCCCTGCTACATCTCTATGCTGTGGCGCCACTACCTCGAACATACCCACCCCAAAAGCCAGCAAGAGAAATATCAACGCTATCCATAATCCGGTGAGTGAGGTGTTGATAAGCAGGTGGTCTTCTTGTTTACCATATAATGCGTACATTAGCACAACCGCCGATGAAATTGAAGTGCAGAATGCTAATGCGTCACATATCACTGTAATTTGAAAGAGACCAGTATGCTGATAGCGGTCGCCTTGGAAACTAAAAGGTGCTGAAAACGCTACTGTTGAGATCAACACCGCAATTACCAGAACAATTTGGGGGTTCAACGTTGATTTATCAGCTCCTTCTGAATGCCCTCTTGTTTCTTCCAGAGCTTTTGCGCTACTCCGTGCACCATTTCTTTCTAGCAATCTTTTAATCTACACCAAAACTTAAATCATTTAAATAAAAAACAATGGATGGACATTCAAAATTTAAAAGTAAAGAGTATAAGAGTAGCTTTAAAATTAAATTAAAGAGATTTTAAATGGGCAAATTTCAGTCTAATGTGACATTTTAATTCATCCAGCAATGTCTAAGTCTATTAATTAATTAAAAATAAAAAATATATTATATTTTTATTTTTAATTAATTAATAAATATAAAATGACCTTTTTGTATGCTGTGTAGACAATTCCAATGCCTACCAATAGCATTTGCTTGAAAGTCTCTATAGCCCCTGTCAATGTTATCTGTTTCATCAAAGGATCCCTTCATATCTCTACTACAAACTCGATTCATAGCGATTCCGACTGTACCTAATTTAATGTTCAATCCTTTCCAATATAATCTTCTCGGGTATTTGCATGTATATCTAGCTTCAAAGTTGACCATATAGACACACTGAATGTAAATCTCTGATGGTACAGGGTGGACATAAAAGAGGAAATTTAAAATCCCATGTGTAAATTGCTCCAGTATTTTCAACAGGGTTATTTAGATCTCAAGGTAGTCTTGTATCGAACAATATGAAAATGAGTTAGCACGGCTTACTTTAGAAGATCTCATGTATGAAGAGTCAAGTTTCGGTGTCTTTTAGTTTTTTAAATTTTTGATAGTTTGTTCATATTTTTAGATTGAAACTGTGTGAATTTTTAATAATTTTCACAACTCTCTGTCGATGATTACTTTTGATAGTTTGTTCATATTTTTAAATTGAAACGGTGTGATTTTTTAATAGTTTTCAAAACTTTTCACCGATGATCATTCACTTTGGTGTTCAGGCGGTACTGTAACTGTTGTAACTCTAGGTGGCGAGTTTCACATGTTTACAGAACCACCGCCGATAACATATTTATCATGCTAGTGGGCTTTTGACAGGTTACTCTAACTTATAAACTTACCGCCCAGTCCACTGTGCCTGCCGACGTACCATTTGATATTTGTCACGAGAGTCTTCTAAACATAGTTCAAGTACTCATCGCATCAACGTGTTTCTCCTGATCATCATATCTGTACCATGCACAACCGATTGTGAAGAGCACTAACGGCTTTGAAATGGCTTATATGCTGGGCGTCGACTCCTTGGATATGGTCCATTCAGCTCAAGCCATCGATTTATTTTACATGTGATCTCTTTGCTGAGATGGACTGAAAGGCCTTGGCAATGCTTCTGTTTGCTTAATCTATTCATACTGTATCGTAACCATTGAATTCCCTCTTGTGCCAAAGCTTGTGTGTCAACCGTCACTAACATTAATGTCATTCTTGCTTTTATGATAGGGGGAAAAGGATGCCGATTGAGATAATGGATTTACACACTAGGTGTCACTTGGATTGGAGTAAATGATGTCAAGGGATATGCTCTATGAACTGATTGTACAGGAGTAAGAGATGCTCTCAGCCAGAAGCTATTTTGTTTAAAGACAGTGTCAGTGGAAATAATCAGTTGTAAGACCATAGGAAAACACATATGCACACTCAAAATTGATTTAAGCGGCATCTAGGTAATGGAAAATTTCAAAATTTTCATGGTGAAAAATAGGGCTAACACTAGCAATAGGAACACATATAGTTTATGATATGAGACTTGAGATCTTCATAAAAACAACCTTATCCTTGGCTCTTAGTGTTTAACATAAACCTTAAACTCCTTCCTAGTAATAGGACCATATATAGGTTATGATTTTGAGAATATCTTAACCACTTGAGATCTTCATAAAAAAACTCATCCCTTCTTCACAAACTAGTCACAGGGTCTTAGCATTTAACAGTGTTCCTTGTCATTTCAGACCTATCACTTGAAGTTTTCTTGTTAAATATATAGGTGTAGGGTACATACCAATCATAATCTACATTTTAAGGAGCTTTACATGGGTGGTGAAAGATATGAACATGCTCTTGGAACTTCTCCAAACTCCATTGTATGTGTCCTACTCCAATGTTCCCTTGATTTAGGATCTGCTTGCTCTCTCACAACGTGAGAAACTCCTCCAAAGCAAACACAACGTGCTATAAACCTTAAACTACCTTATGATACGTGCCTTAACCTCAAAAGGATGCTTTCAACGTAAAAATCCAAGTATTATTTGCATTTTGATTTATGACCTTTTTATAATGTTGAGTTAAGGATTAAAATAAGCTAACAAAAATATCTATTTAACAATAAAGCATTACAAAGAAATTTTCAAGTTGAAGATATGGTTTTCATATGGAATACCAAATTACAGGATAAAGGAAAGCATAGGAAGTTTGACCCTTTATGGCTTGGGCCATATGAAATTATAGAGTATAATCACAATGTGTATCATCTTAAGGATCTAAAATGAGATTTGATTGAGATGTCCAATGTATTCATAATAATGTCTTACCTTGAATGTATATGTTTAGATTGTTTGTGGTGTGTCTTTGTGTAGTCTTGACATTTCCTGATCAAGATATAGCGTGGATATCCGAATCCCCTATTTATGTGTCCCTTTTTGTAGCCTACCCTTGAATATCTATATTTGCATCATGTTTGCATGAGGCACATCTACTCACTCTAGTAGTGCCAATGTTTTCTTGGATCCTTTGTGTATTTAGACTTTGTTTTCCCATCACATATTTATAACCAATCTAAAACATCTTTGTATGGGTCTCAATTTGCCAAATTTTCCTATGTTATCCTCCATCATTCCGCATGTGCCTATCATGTGTTCTAGAATTGCAAGAGTCCATAAAGTTCTAAATGTGGAGGTGATTTTTTTCAAATTTCTAAATATTGCTAAATGTTAAGAGTTATAGTGTTTCTTGTCCCGACATACCTCTCTCTAAATCCCCACACTTTCCCTTATCCCTATCAAATTTTTAAACTATGCCTTACCAACATGCTTTTACTTAGATCCCCACACTCCAATGTATTACAATAAATTACCTTTCAAAGTTATGGTGTGGATTATTTTCTTATCTAGCATCCCTTTTGACATAAGGTATAGCATATCCCCAATCCCCAATTCTCAATCCTTTTCACTATGTATTTTTAGAGTCACAATTTCCATCTTCCCTTCACCCACATACCTTATGACACAGATTCCCTAATATTTCATTCTATATATTTTATCAAAGTTGGAGATACAAGAATACCTCTAACTTGTTACTTCTGCTATGAATTATTTAATATCTTTGACATTTCCCACTATGTTAAACCTTATTAGGTTTGCAAGTTCAAGCCTATCTTTATTTGCATGCCTTGTGGGATAAATCTCTTGGTATCTCCAATTCTTGATTGTTTTCTCCCTATATTTTCTCCTTATATCTTGTTGGAGTTGTGAAGATATTTTAATTTTTTGTTCTATAAGAATGAGGTATAGCCTATTCTTGATTCTCAATCCCTGAAAAATGATATAGGTTATGAGGTATCATTGACCCCAACCCTTAAAAGAATGAAAGTATTGCATTTTACACTCTTCACTCCCACTTACCTCTTTGCACAACCCGAATCACTATTAAAATACTCCAAGGAGATTCTCCTATGGCTTATATCCAACCATAAGATTAATGTAGATGATCTATCTACATATGAAATAAGTCCTACAAAATCTTCTATGGGCATACCTGGCACCATCAACATGATGACAATACAAACTTCTTCAGGGCCCTGAGTGAATTCCAGAAAATCTTCAATAAAGAGACAACAGCTGGTAAGGTAAAAAAGGACGCAGAAAACATGGTCCCAAACTTTGTGAATGAAGGAGTCAAACCAACAATAGAAGTGAGATCCAATGATGAGCTCTCGGATGTGGAGGCACGATGGGATACAGTGGAAGAATACAGCCATAGCACGAATCTCAAAATCTACTCATCAGCTATATTTGCAAGAAAGACTTTTTAAAACTATCAAATTCTATATGTATATGCAGTAATATTTGTAAAGGTGTATATTTTCAGGAAACTGTATATGCTCAGTGGTACTTAATTAGTTCAATCTTGAGCAGTCATGTTTCAGAACAGTTTCGGTTATATATTTTTTTTTGTGAAAGTTGCAAATGTTGTTGTTATGCATGATCTGTGGTAGTATAGGAAGATAGGATGCAATGAGGCATCATCTATAAATAGTTTGCTATGTAATCTTTTTGTCTGCTCTATAATTAATAAAAAAAATACAAATTTTAATATTCTATATTATTCATAGACCATATAAATAAAATTACTAAGCCTTCATGTTTTCAATGTGAACCTCTTTGCGCTTGCCCTTAGTATGGATGCCCTCTATATTGTAGTTTTCTCATGAAAGAACCAGTCCATTTCAAGCCTGCAGTGACCTCCCTTTTCTTCTAAAATAGTCCTTTTGGAACGCCCAAATATGTACATATTCCTATAAAATTATCCTCACCTCTCTGAATGTGCTTCTCTATTTTACTCTAACTACTTACACATGATCCAAATAAGATGCCTTTTTGTCTCTTTTCCAAGGCATTTCCCTCGACTCTTCAACTACTTCAAGACAACCTTTACCCAATGGCACGCATGCCCTTTCTATACCATTGTTCTTGAATATTCTATGACACATGCTTTTTTTCTTGTTCTTTGTCTCCCTTTTCTAAATATTCTCTACAATTTGCTTTCCCATGTGCCTATAGCTACTTGTTAAGCCCAGATCAAAATGAAACTCCCACTCCCCCCACAGACTAGTAAAATCTTGAGATGCCCTTACATCAATGAATATAAGTTTGGGAAATAGGTGTATGAAAATAAATATAATGATAATTCTAACATTATAAGTGCAAATTAAAATAGAATAATGTTATATATAAAAAAAAATGGTTAAAATTTTTAAAAATGGATTTAATCATCTATGAACATATGATTATATTAAAACATTCCATCAAAATAAATCAAAACTAAAAAAAATTATATAGAGAATTTTTCACATTGCACATAGATGAAATGAAATGCTTACCCCATAGAAAAGACGTTCATCGTTGGACATCTTATCAATTGCAATGTCTAATGCTGTTTTCCCCAGCTGGTCAGGTTTATTAATCAGCCTCCTTGATGTTACCAACAACACCAAAGTTTTAATACGCCTTGAAATTCTATGAAACGTCTGTACTGCATTTTCAACCACCAAGTGTAGAGCGGTTCTACCATCATTATCTATAATTTCAATGCAATCTTTGGCATAATTTAATATCTCAGTGGCTAACTCCAAGTTCCCTTCTTTCACTGCTAGATGAAGTGCTGATTCACCATTGTTGTCCACTTTATAACACAGTGACCTATTATTGTCTAAGAGAATCTTCACAATATCCGATATTCCGTTACGATACGCAGCGCTATGCAAAGGCGTTCTGCCTAAATTATCAACTTGTTGAAGAAGATCTCTATTAACAGATATGAGTCTTTTAAGCACACCTACATGTAAGATATTCATCTTAAGTAGCCAGTGTTTTGAATATTGTATTGTATTAACTAGAGAAAATGAAGAGATTTTTTAAGGGTACCTTTGTGCGTTTTGTACACCGCACACTGCGCAAGGGTTTGGCCATCAGATGTCCTCTTGTCGTACTCGGATGCTGTGTGAGGCAAAAGATCCTCAACAATTCTCTTATGACCTTCCTCTACAGCTTTGAACAATGCGGTCTCACCCGCATTATTGACGGTATTCAGAAGATCACGGTGATGCGCCAATAAAACCTCCACTACCTTGCGATGTCCTCCAATGGCCGCTTCATGCAACGCAGTGTTACCTTCGTCATTTCTAGCAGTTACAAATTTGTGGATGGCCTCTATGTCTGGGTTCTTCAACTGAAGCAGCATTTCCACAGCTTGTACGTGGCCATGATATGCTGCCACATGGAGTGCTGTATTATTTGTGGGTGTAATCTCTTTCAGAATATTGAGTCCATTATCTCGCAAACTTGTAAGTGCCTCCGAGTTGCCTGATGTAACTGCTGCGTACAGCTTTCTGTCCATTTTGTTGAAGAAATGCAATGGTAGAAGAAAAAAACAAAAACAAATAGAAACAGACATGGAAATTTATATTGATCATAATAAAACATTACATAGACTGACTGAGCTTCAGCTCAAACACCATCTTCTACCATCTTATAGCTCTGTAGAGCTGGACTCCATTTTGGAGTACATAACAAAATCAGATTCATACAATATATTGATTAGAAAATCAAGAACCTACAAAGCAGAGAACAATACATGTGTGAAAGCTGAAAGCTGTTGATGAATCAGCGAATTATGCAGTCTATTGAAATCCTTCTCAAGATACGATTACACTGTTTGTCTTTATTGCCGAGATTGAGTGAGATCTAAATCTGATTGGGAGAGGACAGTCCAGCTGGAGAATTCAATGAAGTAGTTGAGAGTGTACTTCCAACACTTTTCTTATCTTAGAATAGAATAGCTACGAAGTTAAAGAAAGCTTATGGTTGAGCGATTGTCAAGTCTAGATCTACTACTATAATAACTCTCCAATTCTCTCCTCACATTTTTTATCTTCATACCTCCCCTTTCCTTTATCTCGGAATGGATGGACGATTTAAAGACTAGGTGACCTATCTTATTGGGTAAGATATCTCGATAAAGCCGAGAGATATAGGGACTTCGGCACCCCAATTCGAGAGAAGAGAGCATGGAGGATATTTGATATCTCCTCCGCCATAAATTTCATGCGAACAGAAAAATCATATAAAGACAGAGGCATATTGCCACATACAGACAGGCAGCAATAACTTCTGAGACAGTCGGATGCAAAGATCTTGCAAATCCAAGCACCCAAGCACCCAAACAGCCCCTGCCGATAGGGCAAATACGTCTTATGCCTCAGCTCCTCCGCCTGCGCTCTATTCGCAGTATAATGAAGCTCATAAGCAGAGACCGGAACCCTCCTGGCGCCAGGGCCATTAACATTTCTGTTGCTCTGGTTTCCAGAATTCGGGGCAGATTCTTGACGAACCTAAGCCTGAGCCTGAGCCTTCCTGGTGCATTTTCTTGTCTGACGCCTTGCTGGAAGACAAATGCTGTTGTATCGCAGGGCTACTGGAAAAAGAAAGCGCCCAGAGCTTCTCCCTAGTATGGCCTCTGCCCTCACTTTTACTCCTTTACAGAAAATCCTTAAGACTCATCCATCTCCTCTATATACCCGGAAGACTCATCATTCTCTTCCAATTTGCAAGGCTCTGCCTCAGACCCTGGCAGATGCCATTGCGGTTCACTTCTGAGAAGCGAAACCGACCTAGTCCTTCTGTGCCGAGACTTGTCACAGCACAGCCCCCGCTCTCGACATCTTCCCGCACTCTCATCCTCCTCCGGATCTTCGCCCTCATCTTCCAATTATGATAGAAAAACAAGAATATAACAATACTTTTTTCAATTATAATTTCTATTTTAATATTGCTTATTTTTAATATCTATGGACATATTTTGGCATTCTTTTCTTAAGTCTCGATTTATTTTTATTTTTTTCTATTCACAAGTTTCAAAATTGACATTTTTTTCTTATATCTCAAGAATGTTTATATCTTTAGAAATTATGTATTAAACATTTCTTATTTTTCTTCACATATTTAGTACAAGAAGTAAGTTGACCTCACAATTTATTAATTATAGTTTCTATTTAATCATTGGTTATTTTTAGTTTCAATGATTATTGATACAATTTTAAAATTAGTGTCTTTTGCTTACATATTAAATTTATTTTTTTTCTTTTTATAAATCAGGTATCAAATATATATTATTTTTCTTCGCATTCTCATATTCAATACACTAATTCACTTCATATTTTGAAAATATGTTGATATCACTATATGATTATAGACACTTAAGTTTATCTCAATACAACCTTACTCAAAATTAATTAATTAATTAATTTATTTAGTTAATCTAGCTCACCTAATGTATCCCACACCTAATTAAATAATTTTACTAATAACTAAATCATTTCTCTCTTACACTTATTATTTAATTATTCCAAATTAATTATCTCATTTCCACCTCACATGACTAAAATAATTAAATAAGTTTATTACTTAATTCACTACAACAAATCCTTGTGATTTGGTCTATTTTTTGCTCTGTGTTTTGCTTCCACCCAACGTTTTAATGTATATTTTCCTAATTTTTTGAAAGTATTGGTGTTGTTTATCAAGATGGCGCTATTTTTGGCATTTATTTGTGCCGATCAGGACTATTTGACACTAAATAAGGTGCTAATTTATGTCGGAATTATCAACCCCTTTAGCGTCGATATTGACGTCGAGTGTGGCATCGTCGTTATCGCCACCTTTGGCTCTGAGTTTAGCTTCGAGTTTAGCGCCACTTTTAGCTCCCAACTTTAGCTTTGCAAAGCAGTAGTGTGGTAAACAGCTGAAGGGAAGGGAAAAACACCGCCATAACACAGAGGGTATAATAAGAGACGGCGGTAGTACGGTAATTGTGGCAGTAAATCACGCTAGTCATAATCTATTTGAATAAATCATTTAAGGAATCAAGAATATAGCTCACCTAAATACTCTAAAACTCTAATAAACATACTCTAATTTTTTTGTCAAAATCTTATTTTCAAGCATAGCTCATCAGAATGGAGTTTTCATTTTAATAAACATACAATAAAACCTTATTTTCTAGCGTAGCCTACCAAAATGGAGAAGCATTTCAGTAAAGAATGACAGAGAATGGTAAGGATATGTGTGTGATGGGAGGCATAGGATTCATTGTTGTTTATTAATTTTAGCTCTCATCAACAAGGGTTACAATGTTCGCGCTACTATTTGTAATCCAGTTATTTAATTGACATATGTTTGCATAATCTGAAATTCCTTTAGATACTTTTGAAGTATCAATGTATCCTATATAGGGTTTAGAATGACTTATTTTAATTTTAAAAATAAATCAGTTGCTTTAGAGGTATCAATGTGTCCTATATAGGGTTTATAATAATTTTTTTAAATTTTTATTTTATTTTAAATGATGTATTTTCTTGTGATTGGATAATGTGGAGATCTCCTAAATCTTCCCTAACACACTGTCCTCTTTCATACTATGTTCATTACTCCAGCTGCCAGGGTTTTGCATTTGACATCTTTAATATATTCATGATAGTGGCTTTTAAATAGATCTCAGTATTTTCTTTAATCTTTATCATGGTAACCCTTGAGTTCCCAAATCCACCTTCAATCTCTTCTAAGAACGTTGTCTTAAGCTAGACTACATAGTATGCATATAAAGCAAGTCCTTCATACTTGTCATTGTTCCAAACCACCACTCATTGTCTTGCTTAAAATGTTGCCTCCATAAGCATAATACCATATTTTAAAATCATGGTTACTAGTGATTGATCATTAAGGTCACTACTTTCATCAAGATATAGTGAGATTTTTATCTTCAAACTTAAGGCATTATGTAAGATAATATTGTGAATTGTTTGTTTTCTACAATTTGATTTTCTTGTACATTTACTACTTTGCTAACTGCCTTTAAGACTGGATATTGCACCATCAACTGCAATCTCAAAAAACTCACTCATTGTCACTTGAAGATTCCTTTCATGAGCATCCTTGTATAAAATCAAACTATGCCCTATAGACTTCCTACTTACTTACTAATATAGGAGACTTATTCTTTCATGGTATTTTGAGTTTTATTTAGAAGGGGTTAATATGTGGCATTTTTATGTGTAGGGAGAATAGATTGTGATGCAACATTCAGGTATGGACGGTTTAGGAAAATTTGGATTTCTATTAGTGCCATAACCAAGTTGGATTGTACCTTGAGCCAGTGTGAAACATTCCAAGTGTTCTCTTCAAACTTGCTCTTTTTTCCCTGGCATGGTTTGGATCATCCTATCCAAATCTTAATAACCTAGTTGGATCTTGGGTATTAGTATGTGATTCATCAAAATATTCTACCTATCAACAAACACAAGCATGATTTAATGTTTGGCAACAATTGGAACGAACCTATCTTTTTAAGTTTCTATGTTATGCTTAATTATGATTTAGTTAAGAAACAATGTAAATTTTGTGAATGGACCTGAAGCTTGTTGCTTTTCATACAAATAGGGAAACCAAGGTCCAATTTTGATCATCATTTCATCATCATTTCAATCCATTAGAATAGATACTAGACTATCTCATCCACTTATTCATATCAACAGAACTCATGTTATGTATGTTTATATTTTGAGCAATATAATGGAGAAGATACTGTATAACTCGTAATCCATCTTTAGTGTTCAATTGCTTTATTGATTTTCATGCTTATTTATTTCTTTGTTTTCTCCAATGGTCTTTCCAAGTTGTTTAAATTTGTAAGATTTATCAGGGCACATTTGTTGTTGTTGTTTGGTCCAATTTGAGGTGCAATTGTAAGGATTTGTCTTTCTAATTATACTTTCTGACATTTGTCTTGATACAAATTGTTACTTTAGAATTATGGTATTCCTATGGAGGAAATTTGTTCGTTGTAATTATTGTAGGAAGGAGTTAATGCTAGCAAGTAGAGGAATGTGTTTTAAATTCCCGAAGGACTTGAAGCATTGATGAAGGTATTATTCGTGGTGTTGGATATACGTTCGACATTAATGGTGAGGGGTAATAATAGGATGTGTTTTAAAGACACACAAGGCATTTCATCTGATGCTTCTCAATTTGCGATGGCAAGGAATGTAATAGGTCTGCGGTGTGAGGCAGTTTGGAAGCTAGCATACTAGAGAAGAAATGGAGGCCAATTTCACTCTACATTCGAGGAGAAAATTGGACCTTTTTGTTGGCAAAGAAACTATGAACAGGCTGAGAGGATTGTTCCTCTCCAATGATGTGAAGGTGGTGTAATCTATGCAAAAATTCTTGGGTACTGGCTTCAAAGATTTGAAGCACAAATATCCTACTAATATGGATATTTACTCATTGATCGTGGCATGGGGGTTCGACTTAGGATTGTTGATGGAGGAAGTGAGGAAAGTAATGAAGGTGTTGGTACACAAGGATTTCTTAGTGAATATGAAAAGTATCCTGGAATGGGCTATACTAGGAGAAGGCTTTGGTGTGAGCAAAGGCATGGAACATCATATGGACCCTAAAGTAGCAGAGATAAACCATCCCTTCATTAGGTGGCCAGAAGGAATCACCAAAGCTATGTGGAGAGGACAAGCGGAGCTGAGATGGAAAGCCCTGAAAGTTTGTGTAGAAATAATGGAGGTTGAGACGGTCATTGAGGGACTCAAAGATGTTGCTAGAGAGGATTTGCGAGAGAAGAAAGGTTTGTGCCCAAGGAAGAAGATGAAGCCAATCAAGGAAATACTCTCAATGCAACTAGGTAGCACGTTGAGCACTTTCGTGTAAACGAAAGCTCAATTTTGGTTAAAATATAGTTTATATCTTAGTTTTTGTTGTACATTTTCTAGGGTTAAGCCATGTTCTTGATTTGAAAATGTAAACAGTATGGGGTATGGATAATAGTAGATAGGGTTGTTTACAGGAAGATTCAGTAGTTTTTTTTTTATTTGTTGGGAAGTGTGGTGGTTAAATAGACATATTTAAGAAGCTATTGGATGGACTTAATTTTTGAAGTTGATGTAAATTATGCATTATTAATAAAATCAAATATTATCACCAATCAGAAAAAAAACACAGTAGGTTGCATGTTAAATTTCAAACATTTTCTTTGAATTTTTTTGTATATATTATTTTCTCAGTGCATCATCATGCAACAACAATTTCACTTCTGAGATATATAGTAAAAATAAATGAAAGCACATGTTTTCTTTGTCAAGGGAAATGTATGGTGAATACCCTATGTCTTTCAGATAACTGTGCAAGAGAAATAAGACAAAACTAATTGAATCTAATTTTCTACTGTACAATTGTTTTTTATGTGCTTTTTATTTTTTGCATGTGGATTACCCTTAGAAAGAGACTACTTATCTTTTCTTAAATGAAGCCTTTACATTTCCTGCCTATGAAAGGAATTTAAATACTGCTTGACAATGGGTTTGTGAACTTCATACAAAATGTTGTTTGGTCTAGAATTAAAATGGAAATTAAAAAATCTTGCTACGAGAATAAAACAGGTTTTCAATTGTCCAAGTACAACATAATATTATTGAAGCATTCCAAAGTTTAGGCCATAAGAATCATCCTTTTTTAAACATGGATTGCAAATAATTTTGAAAATTTAGAAGTCTTGGTCATTAACATTATAGTCTGCTACAATGTCCACCCAATTTCCTCTCAGCGATTTAGTATTTCTATGTCGTCCACATCCTCTCTCCATGGCCTCCTCTGTGAATAAAAATGTTGCCATAGAAGCTTTCACCGCACTATTGCCAAGGAGTAAGAAACAACTTGCAAGACCACAGTAAAAGCTGCTCTACCACAACGAGTTGATGAAGGAGTTGTGGGACAACGGTGGTCACCGCACTACCACATGCCATTGGTAGAAGACTTGCGAGAGTCACCACAACACTGCCAAATCCTTAAGGAGGAGGAGCAGCAGGAGGACAAGGATATGTTTGTGCCTTAGTATTTCATGAATTTGATGGAATTGTGATTGATTTTCATTGCAACAGATCAACAAAGATTCAATTTATTTTTAACAATGATTTTTTGTGGTTCAAAACAAGGTCTGTGGTGCTCATCTTGGTTCACAATTTACTTTTGTTTTTAATTTTATTTTCTATTATATTGCAATGCCCTGTGTTTGTTTGTGGAAATTGTTTAGCACAAAGGCTAGTCTATTTAAGCCCTGAAAGGCCTTGCATGTATATGTTCTAAATTGATGCTCCTTTTTAAGAAGGCTTTAGTAATAGTTAGGGTTTCAATGAAATAATTTATTTTTAATCTACCATTAAGCTTGTGAGGATCCGTTAAAAAACTAAAAAAATGCGAGACAAGACCTAATGAAAATGAAATAAGGTCTGTGAGTCTCGATCTCTTGACCTCTGGACACAAATATGTGGTTGAATACTTTTGTTCCAAAAGCTTCAATTTTATGTGATTCATTTCTTTTCTTTTTCTTCTTGGGTTTTAGAGGAGCCTAATCTTAATTTTGGTGTTTGATTATTTTGTGTTTTTAATTTATATCCATTTTGACTATTGAGAATTTGGGGTTTTCTCTATGAAGGATTAATGCTTTTTGTGATTATAAGGGAAGGAGGAGGAGGGGGTTCTACAGACTATTTGTAATGAATATGATTTTATTTTTTTGCAAGAGCAACTTGAGGTGAGATTGGTTGTCTTATAAATGAAGAGAGGAACGGAGGAGAGCTACATGGGGGGTGCTCAAGTGAAGCACCCTTCTACATCTAGAGGCAAATCATAAGTTCTTCTCCTTATCCTTGTTAATTCAAAGCTAATTGTTTTATCATCGTATGTTTTTGAGAGAACTATTAAAGGAATTTAATCCCTGGTTACTATGTATGCATGTATTTTAGTGGGGAGTTCCTATATCTTTATTTTTTTTTTGAATCCCTTAAAATGAGTGTGTGCATTATGGATAGCATGATCTTATTTGTGGGATATAAGCAGTCTACAGTTTTAGCATCTTTCCTTTTTTACATGTTTTGTGTTTTTGTAGTCCATGATTATGTAATCTAATATTTTAGATGACGTTTCTCCCATAGCTCTCTTACATGTTTTGTGTTTATGAAATCTTATCTGTCTCTTGTTGTTCTTCCTCAATTTCATCAAGATCATACATTGACCTTCTTGCCCCTCCTAAAGTTTGGACCACATCCATTACCTCCACATAAAACTGGACTTCGTTGGTCTTCTTGGTTCCCATGCCATGATATGGTTATGCAAATGAAAATGAAGAAAATTAATCATCTTCTTCTTCGTTGGTTGGAAGAATGCATGCTTAATGTTTTGATACGTGATATTAGCTCTCTCTTCTACTCTCATTGTTGAATACCAAAATATTTTAGATGAGCTTGCTCCCATAGCTCTCTTACTCGCTTGACAAATCCTTAAGGAGGAGGAGTGGCAGGAGGACGAGGATATGTTTATGCCTTAGTATTTCATGGATTTGATGGAATTGTGATTAATTTTCGTTGCAATGGATCAGTGGAGGTTCAAAAAATTTTTAACAACAAAATTTTGTGCTTCAAAACAAGGCCTGTGGTGCTCATCTTGCTTCACAATTTAATTTCTTTGTTCTTTTCTTTTGTATTATATTGCAATGCCCTTTGTTTGTTTGTGGAAAGTGTTTAGTGCAGAGGCTAGTCTATTTAAGCCCTGAAAGGCCCTGCATGTATACATTTTAAATTGATGCTCCTTTTTAAGAAGGCTTTAGTAATAGTTGGGGTTTCAATGAAAGCATTCATTTTTTAATCTTCCATTAAGGTTGCAAGGATCTATTAAAGAAACAAAAAAATGCAAGAAAAGGTAGTGAAAATGAAATAAGTTCCATGAGTCTCTATCTCTTGACCTCTAGACACAAATATGTGGTCAAATACTTTTGTTCTAGAAGCTTCAATTTTCTGTGATTCATTTTTTCTTTTTCTTCTTGGGTTTAAGAGGAGCCTGATCTTGATTTTGGTGTTTGAGTATTTTGTTTTTTTCATTGATATCCATTTTGATTGTGGAGAATTTTGGGTTTTGTCTATGAAGGATTCATGCTTTTTGTGATTGTAAGGGAAGGAGGAGGAGGGGGTTGTAGAAACAAGAAACCTAGAATAATTGTAATGAATATGATATATATTTTTTTGCAAGAGAAGCTTGAGGTGAGACTGGTGGTCATATAAATGAAGAGAGGAAGGGAGGAGAGCTACATGGGGGGTGCTCAAGTGAAGCACCCTTCTACATCTAGAGGCGAATCGTAAGTTCATGTCCTTACCCTTGTTAATTCAAAGCTAATTGTTTTATCATTGAATTTTTGTTAGAGAACTGTTAAAGGAATTTAATCCCTGTTTACTATGTATGCATGTATTTTAGTGGGGAGACTATATCTCTATTTTGTTTTTTGAATGCCTTAAAATGAGTGTGTGCATTATGGATAGCATGATCTTATTTGTGGGATATAATCTACAGTTTTAGCATCTTTCCTTTTTTTACATGTTTTGTGTTTTTGCAGTCCATGATTATGTAATCTAATCTTTTAGATGAGGTTGTTTTCATAGCTCTCTTACATGTTTTGTGTTTATGCAGTCATGTCCCTCTCTTGTTGCTCTTCCTCAATTTCATCAGGATCATACATTGACCTTCTTGCCCCTCCTAAAGTTTGGACCACATCCATTACCTCCACATAAAACTAGACATCCTTGGTCTTCTTGGTTCCCATGCCATGATATGGTTATGCAAATGAAAATGAAGCAAAGTAATCATCTCCTTCTCCATTGGTTGGAAGAATGCATGCTTAATGTTTTTATATGTGATATCAACTCTCTCTTCTGCTCTCATGGTTGAATACCAGAATCTTGTAGATAAGGTTGTTCCTATAGCTCTCTTAATCATATGACAAATCCTTAAGGACGAGGATTGACAAGAGGACGAGGATATGTTTATGCCTTAGTATTTCATGGATTTGATAGAACTGTGATTGATTTTCATTGCAATGGATCGACGGAGGTTCAAATTTTTTTGACCAATGAATTTTTGTGCTTCAAAACAAGGTCTGTGGTGCTCATCTTGGTTCACAATTTACTTTTGTTTTTTATTTTCTTTTGTATTGTATTTCAATGCCCTATGTTTGTTTTTGGAAAGTGTTTAGTGTAGAGGCTAGTCTATTTAAGCTGTGAAAGGCCTTGCATATGTATGTTTTAAATTGATGCTCCTTTTTAAGAAGGCTTTAGTAATAGTTGGGGTTTCAATGAAATCATTTATTTTTAATCTTCCATTAAGCTTGCAAGGATCTATTAAAGAAAGAAAAAAATGTGAGACAAGGTAGTGAAAATTAAATAAGCTCTGCGAGTCTCAGTCTCTTTACCTCTGGACACAAATATGTGGCCGAATACTTTTTTTCCAAAAGCTTCAATTTTATATGATTGTTTTTTGCTTTTTCTTCTTGGGTTTTAGAGGAGCCTGATCTTAATTTTGGTGTTTGAGTATTTTGTGTTTTTAATTTATATCCATTTTGACTGTGGAGAATTTTAGGTTTTGTTTGTGAAGGATTCATGCTTTTTGGGATTGTAAGGGAAGGAGGAGGAGGGGGTTGTAGAAACAATAAACCTAGACTAATTGTAATGAATATGATTTATATTTTTTTGCAAGAGAAGCTTGAGGTGAGACTGGTGGTCATATAAATGAAGAGAGGAAGGGAGGAGAGCTACATGGGGGGTGCTCAAGTGAAGCACCCTTCTACATCTAGAGGTGAATTGTAAGTTCTTGTCCTTATCCTTATTAATTCAAAGCTAATTGTTTTATCATCGTATGTTTTTGAGAGAAATGTTAAAGGAATTCAATCCCTGGTTACTATGTATGTGTGTATTTTAGTGGGGAGACTATATCTCTATTTAGTTTTTTTAGTGCCTTAAAATGAGTGTGTGCATTATGGATAACATGATCTTATTTGCGGGATATAATCATTCTGCAGTTTTAGCATCTTTCCTTTTTTACATGTTTTGTTTTTTTGCAGTCCATGATTATGTAATCTAATCATTTAGATGAGGCTGCTCCCATAGCTTTCTTACATGTTTTGTGTTTTTTCAGTCTTGTCCCTCTCTTGTTGTTCTTCCTCAATTTCATCAGGATCATACATTGACCTTTTTTCCCCTCCTAAAGTTTTGACCACATCCATTACCTCCACATAAAACTGGACTTCCTTGGTCTTCTTGGTTCCCACACCATGATATGGTTATGCAAATGAAAATGAAGCAAAGTGATCATTTCCTTCTCTACTGGCTGGAAGAATGCATGCTTAATGTTTTGATATGTGATATCAACTCTCTCTTTTTCTCTCATGGTTGAATACTGAAATCCATTATGGTGGGCCTCCAGAGTTCCAGTCATCTTTCATCCTCTTCCACCAAATGTTGGCTTGATCCACACATATGCCAACCTAATTGGCTTTGTTTTTTAAAGCTAAAGTTTCTCCTAAGTCACCAATGTATCTCTCTCTTCCTTTTCAGACTCTTTCATTGCTATAGATCATCTTTTGGATTTAATCATTTGTACCACATGGTTGATGTGCTTTGAATCTTTTTCTACAGTCTTGTCCCTCTATTGTTGTTCTTCCTCAATTTCATCAGGATCATACATTGACCTTCTTGCCCCTCCTAAAGTCTAGACCACATCCATTACCTCCATATAAAATTGGACATCCTTGATTTTCTTGGTTCCCACACCATAATATGGATATGAAAATGAAAATTAAGCAAAGTAATCATCTCCTTCTCTGCTGGCTGGAAGAATGCTTGCTTAATGTTTTGATATATGATATTAGCTCTCTCTTCTACTCTCATGGTTGAATACTGAAATCCATTATGGTGGGCCTCTAGAGTTCTAGTCATCTTTCTTCCTCTTCCACCAAATGTTGGCCTGATCCACAAGTTTGCTAGCCTAATTGGCTTTGTTTTTGAAAGCTGAAGTTTCTCCTAACTCACCAGTATTAGCTATGACTTTTTTTAAAATTTATTATGGTATGTGCACTTTGATATTATGCAATATGATTATGGTTTCATCTCATATGTTTTAATATTAGATATATAACAAAAAAATAAATTATTGTATGAAATAAATAATAAATTTTCATTTTAAATGTTTTTTTTCTGCAGAACATGGGTCTTCTAGAAGATCAAGATGATCTTGAACATGATATAGATCCACAAAATATTGGTTTTGCTGGTATAGATCACATGGCAGAGTATGATGATGACGCAAATACGAAAGACACCTAGGCTGATGACAATGATGATGATGAGACAGTTGGTAATAGTAACAAGTGGCATTCATGATCATATAGACTACATCATGGATCATTGTTGATATATCGTTATGATGACTCTTTTCATGGTTACTATCATATGTATCATTTTAACAACCTACGATACTATATTGTTGATTTGTATGATATTGACATGTATCATTTTCACTATATCATTTGGACATGTATCAATTTGAGTTACACAATTTATCAATTTTATTTATATCATTGTACATGCATCATTTTAACTTATGTCAACTATTAGACATGTATCATTTTGACATGTTTTTGATGTATTGGCATATTTTAATTTCACTTTTTTTAGTTATATATGATAATGATCTTATCGTATTGACTTGTCAATTTATATATATTAAAAGTGGTCAATGATTTTTGGATGGATATTTATTAAGTATGATGATTTTAATTTACTGTTCAAGATGGATGTTGTCAAATTCAATTAAATTATAGATATTTGACTCACTTGTTTTAATTATAGATGATGATCATGTTACAATAATTATATTGTTATTTAATCATATGAGTTAAATAATTAAATTACTTACTCTATAATCATATGATTTATTTAAGAGGCACGATATATTTAACTAATCAAATTGAAATAAAACATATTAAATTAATAAATGGAAGCAAAACAAGAAGCATTTTTAGAAGAAAAAAAGGAAGCAACAATGGAAGCCAAACTAGAAGCAATCTTGAAACAAAAATTGGAAGCAAAACCGGAAGCAAACTTGGAAGCAAAATTGGAAGCAAAACCGGAAGCAAACGTGGAAGCAAACTTGGGAGAAAAATCGGAAGCAAACATGGAAGCAAAATTAGAAACATTTAACTAGAAGAAAACTTGGAAGAAAAACTAGAAGCAAAACTAGAAGCAAAACCAAAAGAAAAAGTGGAAGCAAAACTAGAAGGAAAATCAGAAGCAAAGTTGGAAGAAAAACTAGAAGCAAAATTGGAAGCAAACCTAGAGGCAAAACTGGATGTCAAATTAGAAGCAAAATGGGAGCATACATGGAAGTAAAACCGGAAGCCAAATTGGATGCCCATTTCGGTGCAAATTCTGATGTTGCTACCTGACACAGTTTTAGGTGCCAATAGAGATGCTATGATGTCCCAGCGCTACATATGGCATTAAATCCGGCATAAAAGTCAGTGTCAAACTCACCTTGCCTATTTGCATTGAGTTGGGCACCAACCAAATTGTTCAATTCATGCACTCAAATACACTAAATTTTGGCACCAAATTCAGCGCTAATTTCCTATTGTGTTGTTGTGATTAGACTATTTCCCTTCATCATTTCCAAGAATAAATTACCTGTTAATTATATTTCCTTCATTTAAAAAAAAAAATTAAAGAGGGGGTAAAAATCTATTGAATCAAAGAAGTATCACAAAGCAACATGAAAAAACCAACAAAAGCAACCAACAAGCCCTACAACAAAATTCCCCAAAGGAATCTAACCAAGAAACCAATTACATATGAAGGTCTTCCATGATCATCTTATTGAGAGACATAGAGTGTTTTAAGGATAAAAGTCCCCAATCATCTATAATCCACCTCTCCACGTGCTTTGAAGCCCACTTCACCAAAAGATCAACCACTTTATTCCATTCCCTAGGAATATGATGGAAACAAATTCCAAAGAATTGCATAGATTCACTATCTATTTGATCACCATGACCGACTTCTAATTAACCCCTTAAAATCTTTGTTTATTTAGGATATCAGCTAAAATCTATGAATCAGATTCATAAATAATCCTCTTCCATCCCAAATAACAACCTCTTTCAGTGCAATGAAAAATAGTCAAATCCTCCATGAGATTATTAGAATGGTGACCTTTATAAATAGAAAAGAAGAAAACCACACCTCCATTACAGTCTCTACCAATACCACCAATCCCAACATGCCAAGGATTCCCCCTAGAAGATCCATCAATATTTATCTTCATAACTCCTTGAGGGGGTGGTCACCATCTACCCTCCCGATGAACCTTCTTCTTGACCCGACGAGGGCCATTACCAGCAGACCAACCAAACACTCTACCATCCAAACGAAGCTTCCTCTCCAAGGAAAAATCACTTGGATCCATAGTAACCGATAGATCACACTTGGATAAAATAGTCTCTTGGATCTTGTTGAATATCTTCCTCCATAAAGGATCTCGTTCTTGCTTCATATCTTGAAAAATCATCCTATTTATCTCAAGACAAACGTGCCAAATAATAAAGGTAGGGCCAATAATCCAAGCAATCTAAAGAAAAGTCATCTTTGCAGAGGGTCTCCCCAAGCTTTATCAGAAATCGATCAAAGAAGAGACGTGAACACAAGAATGACCCCAAACTCTCGACCAACAATGCAAGATATACCTAGCATAAGGACATTGAAAGAAAAGGTGTGAAATACACTCCTCATTATTATTGCACAAAGCATAGATGGAAGGACCCTAGAAGCCTTGTTTTTGTAGATTTTCCCAAGTAAGACATCTATTCTGAACAACCAACCATAAAAAGAAATTACACCTTGGCCAAGAAAATTTATTCCAAACTTGCTTCCACCAAGGGACCCAAAATTTTCCATACACCTATCTATCCAACTCCATATATCTAGAAGCAATAGAGAATCTACCTTTTGGATCAGGACCCCAAGCCAAAATATCCTTGTCTCAAAGAGAGCTACACATTCTACTAGTAAAAATGCTAGCAAGCTCCTACCTCTCCACCTTAGAACCTCCTAGAGGACACTCTTAGGGATCCTTCCAATGCCTCACATCCACTTGATCCAAGGCCTGAACAGTTTTGAAGTCCTCCACCGTGCACCAACCAGAATTTTGTGAATCTATCACAAGGAGGTTACAAATAAGGAAACATAGACATAATAGAAGGATAACCATCCCAAGAATCGTACCAAAAGAGGGCTTCAAACCCCTTATTGAAAATCCAAAACAAACCCTATATAATAAACCTAGCCCCTTTTTTAAGAGTATCCCAAATCATAGACCCTTTCCCCTAAAGACAATATTGAGGAACATCATTAGATTTCACTCCACCAAGGTACTTAAGATTGAGAATTCTAGCCCAATCTTGATCCTAGCAAGTACACCAGTGTCAGTATAGCTTAGTAGCTAAAGCCTGGCCCATCAAACTAGTAGATTTGAGACTAAGACCACCCTCCTATTTTGGCCTACACACATTCCCATTTCACCAAAATCCACTTTGAATTAAGAAGATTACCCACCCAAAGGAACTAACGAGCGGGGGCATCAAACTCGCTAAAAAATCTTGCAAGAGAAACTTGCACAAAACATTGGTAAATAGAAAGAGATTGAACCACATATTTTACTAGAACCACAAGACCTACCAAAGAAATCCACCTATGAGTTCAATGACTAACCCTCCTATGTAATTTATCCAAGACATTCTTCCAAAACTATTTTGCTTGAGGACCCACCATGAGGGGAATCCCTAGATAAACCATAGGAAGAGTGCCAATTTGAAATCAAAGTATCTAAGCAATCCTAGCCTAAATAAGCCAAGTAGTATTGAAAAATTAAAAAGAGGATTTTTGATCATTAATATTTTGACCCGAGGCAGCCAAATAAGTATCCAAAGCCTTCCCAAAATTCACAACTTCATTTATTTTAGCCATACCCATTAAAGCAATATCATCAGAAAATTGAAGATGAGAAAGAGATGACAAATGTTACCCCAAAACCACCCCTGAATCAACCCATTGCAAACAAATTACTTGATAAACCTCCCCAACCCCTCATCCATAATTATGAAAAAATAAGGGGATAAAGGATCACCCTATCGAAGACCCCTAGAGGCTCCAAATAAAGTTGAATGTTCTACAATGATAAGCTTGATAAACATAGCCTTCTCCTTAGAGACTGCCATAGAATGAATAGCCTCAGTAGTAATAAAAACCCCATCAAGAATTTTTCTACCTGACACAAATCCCCTTGCTCTTTGGAAATCAAAGAACTGAGCCAATATTTCATCTTTATGCAATCATCTTAGCAATGATCTTATATACCACATTGCAAAGGGAAATGGGGAAAAATTGATCCAAGGAACAAGCACCTTCCTTCTTTGAAATAAGAGCAAGAAAGTGGATTTCATGGCCTTCAACATTTCTTTATTCCTCCGAGACTCCTGAACAACCTCCAACAGATCCACTTTGATAATATCCCAAAAGACTTGATAAAATTCTATAGGAAAACCATCAGGGCCAGGGGCTTTACATTTTTTCATTTGAAACACAATAGTCTCCAATTCATGCAAAGAGATGGGTCATAAAAGAGCCTCATTCATCTCATGAGACACCAAAGAAGGAATACAAGCCAAAATAGAATTTTCCTTAATACTCACAAGGGGAGAATCCTCAGTATAAGGATCTAAAAAGAAAAGAGCAACCTCCTGAGAAAATTCAGCCTGAGAAGAGAGTTGATCTCCCTCAGAAGAAATAAGAGAATTGATAAGATTACCATTTCTCCTAGCAACAACAAAGTGGTGAAAGAAGTTGGTGTTTCTATCTCCCTCTTGAATCCAATTAGTATGAAACTTTTGCTTCAAAAAAATCTCCTCCTTCACCTCCCATTCTTCAAGAGCCTTAGTTTCCCTAGCATCTTCACTACACAACTCAACCGTGAGACCAAGATCATGAATTTGGTGAGTGATAGAATCTAAATTAGCTTGAGTTGTCAACTTATTTTGTTGAAGATTCCAAAAACACTCTATGTTCCAATTCTTGAGTCTATATTTCATAAATTGCAATCTCTTGACAAAGGTATACATAGTTGTACTATAAGTGGGTTTCCCCATACGTCACCAATCAATCATCAGCTCATGGAGAGAAATATCTCATAGCCACATGAGTTGGAACTTGAAAGAGGGATTTTTATGGGCTCTGAAAGGAACAATTGAAAGTTTAATGAGTCAATGATTCGAACCTCTCCAATCCAGAATCTCAGAGTAGGTAGACCAACTATCCCCAACCCAAAAATAGTAGACAAGAAACCTATCAAGTCTCTCAAAAATAGCAGCATCATCACACCTTCGATTATTCCAAGTGAAAATGCCATTATTAGGTTTCACATCAATAAGATTCAGACTAGCCATGTTATCTATAATAAGTAAAGCATCAAGGTCAAGCTTGGAAATACCCCCTCCCTTCTCCTCTAAAAAAGAGACAACTTTAAAATCTCCAACCATAATCAAAGGGTGCCAAGGAAAAAGTGAACGAACATAACTAAGATGATTCCAAAGTTGGGACTTACCCATCAGATCAGTGGGAGCATAGACATTAGTGAAAATAAAAGCTTCACCAGATTCAAGACTAGAAGAAATCAAAGAGATAAAAGAGTGGCTCAAGATTCGGCATAGAGGAACAACCTTTCTTGGGTCCCACAAACAAGCCATGCCTCCAGAGCTACCAAAATCACCCACACACTGACAACACCCATGAGGCCAAACACTAGAGGCTCTATTTAACATACCATCCATTGGTAACTTAGTTTGTTGAATTAAGACAATATCAGGAGAGTGACAACCAATCATCTCATAATTAGCCTTTTTTCTAGGGGTTCTATTCAAACCCCTCACATTCCATGAAATAAAAATCATTTATGGGGGTGGGAGTAATGAGAGTCTAGGGTTTTCACCAGCCCAGATTCCACCAGAGTCTCACCCAACAACTTAACCTTCTTAATGTCTTTCTTGTGATCCACCTTAGAAGCTTTCTTAGGGGGGGGAATTTTTTAGGGGATTCTATTGCAACCCCAAAGCCTAAATTTAACCCTAGGTTTATTTGATTTCAAAGTCTCATCCACCTATGAAGGAGAAGAAACCACCATAGCTCTATCATTCTTCGAAACCGAAGATCCATCAAGATTGGAGGCATCCTACTATTGAAAAGGAACATCCATTTGCATTTGACCAACCTCCATCTAACCATCCTACAAGTTCACCCCAACCATATTTTGATTCCCAATTACTTCCTCCTCTTGCAAGACCACTTCTAATGAGCCAGAAGGGTGATCCCACAATAGCGGTTTACAATTTTTTGCCAAACTAAATACTAAAATTATTATTTTTAACTAAATCTTCACATTCGGGCACCTATACCAGCTAAACCATGAGGAATTTGAAGATGATGCAAGCTAGAGTCTCATCACATTTTGTTTGTAGATTCCAAAAATAATTTTTTTCAAAAGTTTTGGAATCAGACTGCACTTCTTTTTCCATCTCCCATGAAAACTGGTTGTTTTTAGAAAACACTTTTTTCCCATTAAGGATAAAATTTGAATTCTTTCAAATTTAGATTTGTAACTCTGATATCTAGTGCTTGCACTTGGTTAGATAGTTTTTTATTGAATAGTTTTTATTTAATCAAGTTTTGAAGTCAAACCAATTACAATTCAGACATAGCGCGACCGTATAATGCGTAATTTTTTTTGTATATATCGAAAATCAATTTTTTTTGTTGGATCAAGGACATCAATATCTGGTGCAGTCATATTTTTCAAAAAAATAAATTATAATATGCTAATTTTCCACATGTGAAGAACAAAGACCTTCATTTTCGATGAAAAACCTATGTTTAATAAAATTTAAAAAACAAATACATAATAAAACTAAAACATATTAAAATTATATTCATTTTGATAGCTCGTTCTGAGGACTACCATAATCATTTGAAATAAATTTTAAATGAATTCATTTGATCCCCAAAAAGATAAATCAAAAGTGATTTTTTATCAACATTTTGATAGGTGTAAAGGAGACTCATTTATAGGTATGGTTTAAAACTATTAAGGTTCTATCCAAGGGGGTTTGATCTAAGGTGGTTTGATCAAACCCTCTTCAATTGGAATCCTTAAAATAGAAATTTTTAAGGCTTAAATCATTATATTTTCTAAAAATATGTGATTTCAACAAAAATCAATTCCTTTCAAATACTATAAACTAGCTTTGTGGGATCACCAAGAACCAGGAGGAATCCCAACCAGAAAAACCCTCTTCCTGAACTAAGTCATCCAAAGCATCAATCCAATTAAAGGTCTCTTTATTTTGTCTATCCTTGAGATTTTTCTTCCAACCCTTCCTCTTATTATGAGGCTTAACAAGAACAAACACTTCCTTATCAACAACCCCCTCCACAATAGGAGTCTTCCCATTATTAAATGTCTTAGGAGCAACCTTGGAGGAAACATTAGTTGTGGTAGCTGCTTGATTAAACTGGGGACATCTCCTTTGAAAATGCTTATATTCATGAAAAACGCAACGAAAAGGTAGAGTTTCATAATCAAGTTGTTGAATCTAAGAAGAGGATCCAGCACAAACTTGTATAGAATCAGGCAAAGGATTGTTTAAATCAACTTCAACACAAGTTCAAGCATAAGAGATTACCTTCTTGTCCAAATTTTGTTGGGCAGGCCCCATTATATTTCCAAGTAGTTGAGCTATCATATACAAAATATCACTTCTCCATAATTCCAATGGAAGCCAAGGCAAACAAATCCAAACTAGAACTCACGAAGAAAGCTCTCCAGTCGAGTTGAAACCCCCATGCCAAGGTTTGATGAAGAGCCAATATGATAGTAGAAATATGGGCCACCTTCAAAAATTTTATTCCTATCCACCATGCATGAAAAGACAACCAAAAAATAGTTATTGGCAACCAACATTATCTCTATATCTCCTTCAGGATCCCAAACTCGATGGATCCAAGATTCCAATGCCGAAAAAGTAAGGTGTAAACCCATTAATTTATAGGTTAAAGCATGATTGCTCAAGTATGTAACATCCTCTACAATAAAATTTGGATGAATCACCAAAATAGGACGATCTTGGCTTCGTTCCAAATACCCATTCACTTTTTTAATCCTGGGAAAACCCCCCTTCAAAGAAGGCCCTTCACCATTTGAATTTCTTTTTAAAAAACTCCATAGCCAATTACCAAAGCCCATGAACTAGGCAACTCCCAGCACCGAAACTCGATAAAAAGGAAAGAACAACACCAAAAATGACAAACACCTCTCCACTTCAAAACCCAACAGAAGGAAATGGGCCAGGCCAAGAGAAGTGCCTCAAATTCAGTACACCAAAAGGAAAGAGCTAATAAAAAAAACCACCCCCAAAACTGTTGCACACACCCACAAGCGTGAGACCAAGCTCACAACCAACAAAGAGAAGAAACCACCCCTGAATGCAAAACAAAAATCACCCCCACACAACTGACGTCAACAACACCAAAAAAATGAGAAAAGTTAGACATGCAAGAAGGAGGCTGAACATGCAGGAATCGACCTACTATAGCCTGTCAGCCCTTACCAGCACCCACACCATCACCTCGCTCTTTCTTTATGGATTTTACATCAACCCCAATTATATTTCCTTCCCGAATTCTTATGATTGCAATAGATTTATATTTTTAGTTAATATAATCATAGATTTTCATTTCAAACAAACTTTATCAAGATTGTTCATTCTCTCCTCAATATTATGAAATTCTTCTCATTCATTCTATATTTTTCATCTTTCCTTCCAAAAAATAATAAACTAGAGCTACAAGCTCTCAATTTTGATAGTCAATCTTGTGTTAAATACATGTAAAATATGTAATTTTATGCAAAATTCATCCATATATCACTATCACATTTAATATTTGGAGTAAATATACTTTACAATGGAATTTTAATAGCAATTCTTTCTCTTTTGTATAGTTTTTTTAACTCCACTTTTGTATTCTCTATGTGATATTTTTGATAGTTTAGAATAGAAAACTCTATTGTGTGTTTGTTTCCTAAATTTTTTAATTATAAATTATTATTTACAATTATCTAATGGTTTAGGGTGATCCCACAATAGTGGTTTACAATTTTTGGCCAAACTGGACACTGAAATTATTATTTTTAACTAAATCTTTGCATTTGGGCACCTATAGCGACTAAACCATGAGGAGCTTGGAGATGATGAAAACTAGAGTCTTGTCACATTTTTTCTGTAGATTCTAAAAATATTATTTTCAAAAATTTTGGAATCAGATTGCACTTATTTTTCCATCTCCCACGAAAATTGGTTTTTTTTAGAAAACACAATTTTTAGAAAAGTGGCGCACATTGTATAATGCATAAATTTTTTTCCATGAAGGATAAAATTCTAATTATTATGAATTTAGATTTGTAGCTCTGATATCTAGTCCTTCCACTTGCTTAGATATTTTTTTATTGAATATTTTTTCTTTAATCAAGTTTCGAAGTCAAACCAATTACAATTCAAACATAGCGCGATCGTATAACATGTAACTTTTTTTGTATATATCAAAAATCAATTATTTTTTTGTTCGATCAAGGACTTCAATATCTGGTGCACTCATATTTTTCAAAAAAATAAATTGATAATCTACTATTTTTCTACATGTGCAAATAGAGACCTTTATTTTCAGTGGAAAACCTATATTTAATAAAAACTAAGAAAACAAATACATAATCAAACAAAAACATATCAAAATTATATTCGTTGGATAGCTCATTCCGAGGACTATCTGATTCTAGTTGGGTTTGTGAATTCTCCACCATTTTCATGTTCAAATCGAGCTCCGAAGTGCAAAAATTTAGGTTTTTTTATGAATTTTTTCAAACATCAGGGAAATGGGGGGTTCACTCAAACTAAGGGGGTTCGAGCGAACGCCCTTCCCAAAAGGGGTTTTCATGCGAATTTTTTTTGTGCATGTAATTAATGGGTTCGCTCAAACTAGGGTTCGAGCGAACCCTTTTTTGGTTCGTGTGAATCATCTAGTTCGTTGAAACCCCCCAAATATAATTTTTTTCCATGGGGTCATTTTTTGTGAGTTTTCCTTCCTCATTGGAATTGTAAACCACTATTTTGGCTTCACCCTTTAGAGTATAAATATTGAAAACTACAATCCTTGCAAATAATTAAATAATGTTTAAATGGAGTACCAATAATGATGCTTTGATAAAGGAATAATTTTCTCAAATAGATTCATTTTCTTGCAGACTAGGTGATTGTTATTTTATGAATTAGAAGTACTATGTGAATTCCATTATAAACCTATAGAAAATTTTGAATGAATGCCTAATCTTGTTCAAGATAGGAAGAATAATTGATAGATAACATTGTGTGTGAAGTTTATGAACCTAAAAATCAAATATCTCAAGGGTAACTACCCATTTCTAAGCATAGATCATCTACTATAGAAGGTGACTAGAACAAATTGTTGTTTATGTTATATTTATTATTTGAATATAACCAAGTCATAGTCAAGGATTTAGAGCAATAAAAAACTACATTTACTACTCCTTGGAACACCTATGCTTATATAAGAATTACATTTGAACTAAAGAATGCAAGTTCAACTTTTCAAATAGCAATGGATGTTGTCTTTGTAATTCTTGTTGATGAAATAATATTGGTATACCAAGATGACCTAATAGCCTACTCCAAGGAAATGAAATATTGTTACAAGCACTTAGAGGTAAAAAATTTAAAAGATTCCCTAAAAATGGGAATGCTTATAGAATGCATAAATTTTTCTCTTAATCATTTAAAAATTATTTATAGGTTATTTCTTATTAGCGAGATAATCAATAAAAATAAAAATTAAATTGAAGTCTTTGTTGGAAGGTTTCTTCAAATTAATTTTTGATGGTACAACATATGGGAACTTGGGGCTAGTTTGGGTTGGGGTTATGTTTTCCATCAAACACCTTTTCTAGAGTAGGATCCTTCTTTATAAGATTGAATTTGATCAATAACGTAGAAGCCTTAACACTTCTCAAAGGTGTCAAGTTAGCTAAGTATTTAGGTTACAAGCTTCTAGAGATTGAAGGTAATTCCCAAGTAGTTATCATGGAATGGAAAGGAAAATACATAAACAAATTAAAATTGAAAATTGAATTAAAAGAAATTTAATTAATTTTGGTAGAAATTTTGATAAAAGAACACTCAAGAATTATAAATAATGAAACAAGGTAAATATTTTGTCAATTTTCTATCAAATGCAGGAATATCAAAATTTCCCTTCATGAAAATATCAATTCAAATCTTAGAGACTAGGATATTTTGAATCTCTTAAAATATTAAGTGCCTACTCTCAGCATGTCACTCCTTCCCAACTTTCATTCCCTTCCCATATTTAGTCGAACCCATATTCCTTATGTTGGTCAAAATTATTACAATTAATCACTTTTAATATTGGCATTTGTGTTGTCTCATGTGCAGTATTAATGATACACACAAGAAAATAAAATCATTATGTGTAAGAACCTTTTTACATACTTCGGTAAATTCAATGTGTTCAATCTATGATTCTATTTATATTTTATTTATGTTTAATTTCAAGTTATTTTTGTACTAAATAGATGTAAAGTTTAGGGGTTTTTAGTAATTGGTGAAATAATGTAAGGACCTACTTGAGTTAAGGATTATCCCCATAGTGGTGTGGTCTCTAATAATAAAATTAGACACACGATTGATATTATGGATTTTTTTCCATATTTTTTATCAAAGTTGTGTTGGGTTTATATGATATGGGTAATAACAAGGTTTTGTGTACTAGAACCTCTAATATATAAAAATTCATCTACAAAGTAGGAGAGAGGCTTACAAATTTATTATTTGAGAATGAAAAATATATAATATTTCTCCCTTGAAATATGTGTTTTACAAGTTATTGTTTAGATCATATGGGGATAAAAATACATTAGAAGAGGGTTTTGTGAAATTGCAATATTAGAATTTTTTGAGATTGATCAAGTGCTTTTATTAGTGATAAAATAGGAGGTTTAAGAATTTGGTTATTCATAGCCAGGACCTAGCCTTCAATATGAATAACCTTAGAGTAATTCTTTAGGTGATTTTTTAGATATTTTAAATATCTTCATCCTCCTAATAATTTACAAGTGTATAGATACCATACTTATTTGTAGACAATTTTTGTAGCATGGAGTTAAGGTGAGAATGATGGTTGGAATTTTACTCCTATTTAGTTAAATTTCCATGAGATGGTGGAATTAACCACCTTATGTTGTTATCTTTACGATGATTTATAATGATTTACAGTGTTGTTTTCAAATTTTAATAATTTAATTTTTTATCAACTTTTTGTTAGATTATTTATCATTGATGTCAAAGGAATATGAGATATTGTTGGCAAAGTTTATTATCATTGATCTCATGATTTTCATGCATGTCATGATGTCATCATTGGACCAAGAATAATTTCATTGATTCCAAAGATAAAATCATTGGTTCAAAAAGAAGATCAATTAATGTGCAGTGTAGTGATGAAATGGAATTAGAGACAAGGATAATAGTGGTTGACCACATTTGCTAGCACATTTACAAGGAATATTTAAGTGTATGTTGGCCAACCTCCTCCTTGGAACCCAAGACAAAGTCTACATATTAAAATGAAAATGTTAATGCCAATGTTGTTCAATCTACAACACCACTATGGAGAGAATAAGATAAACTAAAACAATTATTTTTATTATACATGGTCAACCCCTTTAAGGAGGCTAACCTATTTTGTGAAAAGGAACATGATTGCATATAAATAAAAGTGGTTTGGAGTTTTTTTAAAGAAAATTAATGCAAATCATTTCCAATTTAGAGCTAACCTAAAGAGAAGAAGAAGACTATATTTCCAAAATGGAGAGAAGAAGAATTCCAAAATTTATTTAAAAGAAGATTTAAAGGGGGTTTATCATAATTGAAGTAAATTTAATCCAAAATTAAAAGAAAATTTAAGAGTGGAATTTCAGAAGATACAAAGAAGAGATAAAATATGAAGAATGATGCATATTTGTGAAGAGTTTCCTTCCCTTCTGAAGAGGTATATTAGATGGTATTTAAGGAAGATGAGATGAGTGTTTTCAAGAAATAAATATACAATGTAAATCATTCGATTTTGAGTAGACCTTGAGAAAATATTTGAAGAAAAATGATGTGGAAATGTTACATTAAATACATGCAAATATGTGAGGGAAATATATGTATATTTTTGAAGGAAATACAGTCAAGAAGACAAGACTTTCTTGAGTTAGAAGATGGTCCCTCATACCAAAGAGATTGGTTTCTCTTGCTAGTTGGTTCTTAGTGGTGGAGATTGGTGTCTCTAGTGGGTCGCTGCCTAAAAAGAGTAGTGGGGATTGGTGTCTCCTGTAGTTTCATTCTTACAAATATTTTAAGCTAATTATATATATAATAAATATCTTTTGTGGTTTTCTCTCGAAAGAGTTTCCATGAAAATATTTTTTTCTTAATATCTATATATTGTATTCTTGTTGATGTTATGGATTCAATTAAGTTTTGAATTAGAAAATATTTTCTTATACTGATTCACCCCCTCCTCTTAGTATAAGCATGTGCTCATCACTTTTGTGATATATTATATTAATATTTTAGAATTGAGTACGCAGACGTTATAAAACCTACAATTAATCTATAATAATTATTTTAAATTATTTATAGAAACTAAATTCATGTCTAAATAATATTTAAATTATCAATAAAATTAACTAATTTAATTTAGATTTGCTATTATCCTAAACTCTACATTAAATATGGCATAAGTATTGTCACATGAAATTGCACAATGTTAAACATGTTGTTCAACGTTCCAATGACACAATGGAACCAAACTCAAGGTTTGGAAACTTGCAAATGAGGTAAAATATTTGAAGAAGGCCACTTACTCTCAAAAACTAGATTCAACAATATTGGTCCAACCCAACATTGCATAACTCTACACTAATTCTAGTCTATCAAGTTGTAGAAGGAAAAATGATAAGAGAATGTTCAAATTCAAAAAGATGGTGATGCACAAAAAATAAATATTTTTCTTCCTATATGTGATTTCACAAACTATCAAAAAAATCACTCAAGAATCTTACATATAGTTCCCTATTTAATCAATTTTAGAAGAGAGCATGAAGGTTTGGGTATAAAAGATCATAAAAGGGGTACAAATTACCCACAATCAACACTTACAAAAAATTAGCACAATCATATAGCCTAAAAAATGATGAGAGTTTATAAATGTATTAAACATTACAGAAGATACAAGCATTAAGAAGAGGTAAACTAGTGATTTTATTAACATAGAGGCATACAAGCAAATTTTATAGTTGTAGAATGCAAAAGTTGCATAAATATACAAGAGAAAATATAGGTAAGAACCCTTATAATGAGCACAAAAGTGTCTTATATTCATCTGAAGGCCATAAGAGAGAGGTAAGGCATGTGACTAAGCATGAAACCCTAGCCACTACCCAAAAAATCGGGTGCAAACATGTGTCCATCCCAAAATATAAGTTGAAAGACCACCAAAAAGGTCATGAAATCTATGGCATGCCTCCACATTGATTAATTCATGGATAAAGAGTAGAAAACCCCACAAAATCTATAGCAAAATCATTGCTAGGGATGGCCTTTTGACAAAAAAGTGGCCTAAAAATAACAAATCAAGCATGGGTGCCATTTTTTCCACTTGGAGTTGGTAAAAAATACATATATAAAATCATTATTGTAGCTCCAAGAATTAGATAAGGTAGTTGGGGAAGTCACTACAATATTAGTGGTGATATCTGGGTTGAAACATGAAAATCCATCAAGCGGTAGGAGTGGGGAACGAGGAACGGATTTGGAGGTTTGAACTTTGTTCAAATGTTCAAAGGGAACAAAAAGTATCAGTAGGAATTTTTTGAAGAAAAGGGGGAAAGGGGGACGAGGAATGACAAATTTCCCAAGGGAACTTGAAATCTTGAAAGAACCAAAATGTCCAAAGGGAATAAAAAAATTGATAAGACATTTTTGAAGAAAAAAGGGAAAGAAAAATGTGAAACAGATTTGGAAATTTGGACTTTGTCTAAATGTCCAAAGGGAACCCAAAATCTTGAAAGGACCAAAATGTCCAAAGGGAACAAAAAGCCTCAAAAGAACATTATTGAAGAAAAAGGGGAAAGGGGAACCATGAATGGATTTGGATGGAACCTAAAATCCTAAAATCACCAAAATGTCAAAAGGGAACAAAATGTCCCAACAAGAAATTTTTGAAGAAAAAAAGGAATAGAGAATGGGGAATGAATCAAATTTCCAAAGGGAAGCTGAAATATCGAAACAACCAAAGTGTCCAAAGTGGACAAAAATTATTGATAGGAAATTTTTGAATTAAAATGGGAATAGGGGATGTGGCACGAAATCCAAATGTCCAAAGGAAACCTAAAATCCTAAACGAACCAAAATTTCCAAAGGGAAAAAAAGTTCCATAGGACATTTTTGAAGAAAAAGGGGATAGGGGAATGAGGAATGGATTTGGACATTTGGACAAAGGGAACTTGAAATCTTGAAAGGAGAAAAATATCCAAAGGGGACAAAATTTTCTATCAAGAGATTTTGAAGAAAAAGGTGAAAGGGGAATGAGGAATGAATTTGAAAATTTGGACAAAGGGAACATGAAATCCTGACAGAAGAAAAATATCCAAAGGGAACAAGAAGTTCTATCAAGAGATTTTTGAAGAAAAATGGGTAAGGGGAATGAGAAATGGATTTAAGGGAGAAATCTCAAAAGGACCAAAATGTTCAAAGGAAACAAAAATTCTAGATAAGACATTTTTAAAGAAAAAGGGGCAAGGGGGACATGGAATAGATTTGGACATTTGGAATTTTCCCAAATGTGTAAAGGGAACAAAAAGTCTTGATATGGAATTTTTGTAGAAAATGGGGAAATAGGCAATAAGGAGCAAATCTAGACATTTAGAACCTAAAATCCCACAAGGACCAAAATATCTAAAGTGAACAAAAAGTCATGACAAGACATTTTTTAAGAAAAAAGGGGAATGGGGAATGGTGCACAAATTTAGACATTTGGGGGAACACAAAATCCAAACAAGACATTCTCAAAGAAAAGGGGGAATGGGAAATGAGAAATGGGGAAAAAATTTAGATATTTATGGGAACAAAAAAATCCAAGCAATACATTCTCAAAGGAAAAGGGGAATGGGAAATGAGGAATGGATTTGTCCAAATGTCTGAAGGGAACTTGAAAAATCAAAAGGACCAAAATGTCCCTAGAGAACAAAAAGTCTCAATAGGACATTTTTGAAGAAAAAGGGGAATGGGAAATGAGGAAAAAAATTGGATTATTGTCCAAATGTTCAAAAGGATGAAAATTTCTAAAGGGAACAAAAAGTCCTAATAGTAGATCTTTAAAGAAAAAGGAGAAATTTAGCCACCTTTGAGATTTTCAAATGGGTATTTAATTGAATTTTCAGAAAAGGATAATACAAATACCAGAGGCATAATGAGAATTGTAAACCCATTAAGATTTCTTGGATCAATTATAATTGATGGTAAATAAAAGGGTAGGCACACTGTTACAATGGGATGATGCAAGAAGTTGGGTCCACAAAAAGCTCAAAAAGTGGAAGTGTTTTTGTTGTTTTCCAAAATTTGTCAAACATGGAATGAAAATTTGAGGCACTTACACAATAAATCTTGGAAAAATTCCATAATATTAAAGTTAGAATTTTTGAATCTAGTTTTCAAATATGTAATTTATTCAAATACCCAGATGATGGAAATTGAATTTTGATAGGGATGTACAAAAACCACTTTTTAAAAGTCATTTTTTTTTACCATACCATGCATGTTTATGAACACTACTTTTTGACCCAAATAAAAGTATTTTCTAATTCCTTTTGGAGAAAAATATCTAACAACATGAAGATTGATGAGGATATTTTTTGTATTTTTTTAATTTTTTATTGACCTTAATAATTGTTTTTAAAAATCAAAGTGTATAGACAACATAATTGGACCTAAACTAAACATTTTTTGAATATTTTTTCACCGTGTAGAGAATTTTTTGAAGATTGATGCCATATAACTTTTTTAACAAGAAAATTAACCAAAAAAAAGTTATTAAAAAAAGAAAAAGTCTAATATCTCAAGTTTATTGACTAGTTTGCTTAGAAATTAATTAAAAAATAACAAATATAATCCAATCTTTAAAAAATTATATATTTGGAAACTAGACATTGTGTTCTCTAATGGGTTTTAATTCATAGATTGATTTAGAAAAAAATGCATCAACCAAATTTCCAAAGTTGGACATTTCTTTTGAACCTGCCTTAGGTTTTTAGTTGTAGGTCGAAGGCTAAGGGTTGGGTTGCCAAGCCTTTCCCGAGCCTAAATTTGAGGCAGTGTGTGGGTTGGGGACTCAAAATTTTAAAAACGTGTACACATTACAAAACTCATATGTGTTCTTTGTTTTCTTGATTATTTAAAAAATTAAATACTTTTAGAAATGCGTACATGTTTTAAAATGCATACGTGTATCTAAAAGGTATTTGATTTTTTAAATAAATGGCTTGTACATGTTATAAAATGTGTATGTGTTATATAACATGTACACATTTTTTAGGCTCGGGTACCCAAAGCATAACACATACATGTTTTTTTTAATAACGTGTACATGTTTCCTGTAAGGTTTTTTTGTCAAAAATTCCCCTCTTCGTGGACCCAACTTATTGATTTTACCCCAACATTTGTAGTGACTTCTATGAGCTGATTTCCTACTAATAATGGAAACCAGGGGGGCTTATCACTCCATTGGGCATAGAGTCATAAGGGTAGCTAGAATAACTATATTTTATCAAAAAATATTGAATACATAACAACATGTACAAGATTTTAGTTGAAGGAAAAATAAAACACCTATATCATACAATCCCTTAAGGATAAAGTAGAGTGTCTAACAATTCTTCTTGGAGAAGAGAAAACTAAGATAAAATATACATGACTTCTCAAAAATCCCTCAAAAATAAGGTTTCAGATGAATACCATAAACTAGGATAAGAAGAGTTGCACCATCCAACATGGAGAGATGAAAATCATTGACCTATTTATGTAATTGGTGATGACATATGGGCCACTCTCAATAGAATAAAATTTAGTAATCCTTCCTTATTTATCTCTATTTGTATCACATTTCAACATAATGTCTCCCTCTTGGAATACTCTATGGATAAATTTATTATTAAAATTTATTTTGACCTATGTTTGGTGAGTCTCAAGAGTGTGCATAGCCTTGTTCATGGTCTCTTCTAACTCCATTAGCTTAGTCAACCTCACAATCGTGGCATCACTTTCCGCTAATTCTAGTTGCTATGCTAGCTCAAGATAATGTAACTCTAGTGATAATGGTAGCCTTTCTTTCCTTCCATAAACTAATATGAAAGGGGAATTTCCAATATCTCTCTTAGGAGGGATCATGTCAATCCAAAGGTCTATCTTCAATTTTCTATGCCGAAACCTCTTATTATATTCAATATTCCTTTCAATTATCTTGAAGGTGTTTTGTTTAAAAATTAAGGTAAGTCATTACCTTGAGGGTAATAATTTGATGAGGTTTCTAATTATATACCATGCCTAAATTCTCAATCATTGATTTGGGTACCAAAAAAATATTTGGCATTATTAGAGATGATGGTTGAAGCGACACAAAATCTGGTCATAATTCCATCATGGAGTCCTAGAATTGATTTTTCAGTAGCATCCTTTAATGCAATGACCTATGTCCATTTGGTGAAGTGGTTTGTGGCTACTAAAATCCATTTATGGAAAGAACTAGATGATGAATTTATCATACCAATAAAATCCAACCCCCACTATGTAAATTGTTGGTCCTCCTAAATGGGATGAAGAGGAAGGGAAGCTGACCTTTATTTTTAGAAAACAAAGAACATTTCTTGTAATTCTTCACCCATGTATGAGCATCACTAAATAAGGTTGGTCATTAATATCTAAAACAATTGAAAATGTTTTTTTTGTATATGTGGTGTAATGAGGGTTCCCCAAATATATACCTATTTTCCTTTATCCACACAAAGAATTGACTTATAACCCTTAAATGAGTCAACTCAATGAGAGAATCTACTCATTTCCTTATACTTGAGGATGGGGGTTTCAGCCTGAACAACACTTTTGGGTGAAAAACTAAAAATATAAAATATACTCAATTATGCTCATTCAAACTTGAAATAGCAATTTAAAGCTCGATATTGACATAAATAAAAAAAATTATGTAGATCTGAGAAGGTCTGAGTGATGTGTACTAGTCACCAAAACGTAGTTTTAGGAGGCTATTTGGGACTGATGCACCCATCGAAAAATGGGTCTTTCTTTAGGGATTTCAAAAAACTTTCAAGAGCCTTTGATATCAATCTATAGTCTCTTCTTGATCCTGGTTGTAGTGTTAACAAGTCAAAAATCAGATCTATAGGTGAGTTTTTGTGATTTGATGACAACTTTGACAACTTTTCCAATATTTCTCTTCATCATCAATCCTTCTTCAACCTAAGATCTACAACACAAACACAAGAGGGATTTTTTTTTTTTTGGTGAATGGGGTATTACCTTGGTCAAACCCCATTTGCCTAATTAAACCTTGAATTAAAATAATGAAATGTGAAAGGAATGATGAATGAACAATGAAATGTTTCGACTCACCAAACCCTTGAATAAACTTTTGGAAGAATATAATATTGATCTTGATCTTACATTAAATGGCTTCAATGGATGTGAATCTTGATGCTTGAAATATGACTTTGAATGCTAGACTCGATCTTTGAAACCTACATCACAATGTTAGCTCCAAAAACATGAATGATGCTTAAGACTTTGACATGACGCTTGAGATATTGAATGTTGCAATATATCACTAATAAATCTATTCTTGAATGCCTTGATAATAATATTTTCTCATATGAAATTTCACCTCTTGCTAGATTATCATTGTTGTTAGACTTGAGTTGATATAAAGACCTTGTATTTATAGGTATGTATCCTTAATTTCCAAAATATTAAACATTACAAGCCAACATAAAAAAAATTGAATTTAGAGATATTAAAATACCACCAAAAATATAATTTAAATTTAGGTTCAAAGGTTTAGGGAGGACCCATTTTCCCATGGGTGAATGGGTCCTAGGCCCCTATTCCTAGAACACACATTACTCAAGATAATTGATTATGTGTTGGCATTAATTTTTGTTAGGTTCCCCCTTTAAAAAATGTAATTTATTAGGCTTGTAAATGTAAAATAGAGCTCTTTAAGGCATAATTATGTCCAATTTAATTAAGAGGGCCCAAAAAAAGTATGAAAATGTAAAGGAATACATTTTTATACACTAAATTAAGCCCCCACTTTAATGAGAGGATGTCCTTGTATCAAACTCACACTAAATTAGACAAATATGCACCAAAAGGGAATCCAAGTGTACCAATGTTAGTGAGATAGGATGACAAAGATCAAAGAGGTGGCCAAGCCCCTAGGATCAAGTCCCATGGTAAATATGCAGCATCAAGACAAGATACATAAACATATAGTGTCAAAGACTAAAACAAAGAAAAAGGAAATAAAAAGGAGTGGATCAAGCCTTTTTTTTTATCCAAAAACATTTACATTTGAAACCCGATGTTCACTATGCAAACAATAATGTGCTCACATGAGCTAGTGAAATTCATTGTCCACTAGGTTGAAACCCTAAAAGTTATCAATGAGATAATCTTATTAGGATCCCATAACCATACCAAAGTTATACCTCTGATAACTCTAATAAGGTGTCACATAATATGAACTTCAAACTTCATAAGGCTTAGTAAGTTGTGTTATGCTAAGCACTTATGAACAACACATGCAAATAGAATAAGACATGCTCAAAGGGTTTTTTCTTAGTTCATGTAAGCTCTCCTCTTAGAGAACAACATTCTTAATGTCTCTAAGAGAGGAAAAGTCTAGTATAAAAGATTCACAACTTAGGGAATGTAAAGCTGAGAATTAACACAAAGAGGAATGTCATATGCTCATAAAGGTCACAATCTTGGAGGACATCAAATCCAATGACACCACCAAGAAGAAGACACATCACATGAAGTAAGAAGATTGCACTAAGAAACATAAGTTATAGTAAAAAATGATAATGCCAATGTATTCCCCCACTTTAAAGAAATTGCTAAACACCGTGTTGTTAGAATTACTTTTAAGTAGAAAATTGATAAATGCTAAACAATAAGGAAAATGTGAAAGCTTTTTTGGAAAGCTCTTTGTCAAACATATGTTTCCAAATGAAGTTATGTCATGAAAAGGGTTTTCCCCCAAATAAAATCCCAAACACATAAGGGATCCATGGATTCGAGGTCAGCATATGTCTTTTCTACAATGTTATTATAGAGCTCAAAAATGTCATCATTCTCCAAATACTCATAGAACTAGAAGAATAAAACTGTAGAGAGTGAAAAGAGAAAAATATTTTGGGTCAACATGGAAGAGACCTAAATGTATTTACGCCTTGCATCATACCCAAAAAGGAAAACACAAGAAAAAGGAAAAGAAAGTTTTACGACAAAGAATGTAGGTACAATTAGACGAATGAACATAAAGATATATCAAATACAATGATAGGGTGGATCACATTTTACACACACAATTAGACAAAAATAACATAAAAATATTAGAAATAAAATACTAGTAAGGAACATGTGATTTGACCACCTAGTGTAGGTCATTTTTATCTAAATCTTGTTCGTGAAAAACTAACCAAAGGGACAACAAAAAATGTTGTACTAGGACCATCACTAAGTTCAACACACAGTGAGTCACTCATTTTAGGAGGATCATCATGTTTGATATCATGTAATCTCATGGAAGAGTGTTGGTAAAATGTGTCCCAACCTTGCAATTATATGTGGTTTATTGTTGATAAGATGTATATATATTTATATATATGTTTCCTAATTACACTGATAGGTGTATATAATGGCAACACAGAGTGAAATGTGAGTGCGTTAACTTTTTCAGGAAACTTCTAGAATGGCAGACATACATTAAATAAAGGATATATTATAAGTCTAGATTGTTCATTATTAGGATTTATATCTAATGGCAGATATTTTTTTGGCTTGTCTTGCCCTAGAATGTAACTCTATTTTATGAGGTCATTGTATTATGACTACAGTAGAGATTATAATGATTTCTAAGACTCTGATGGTGGTCATGTTGTCTCTTGATCTTTGAGTGATGATACTCCTATGAGAAGCTTGATCTGCAAGTATATTGTAATCTTTGTGATTTACTGAATAATATATTGGTTGGATTTTGGAGTGTGGGTTTTTTTCTCTCGAAAGGGTTTTTCCCATGTAAGTCACTATGTCATGGTATGCATGATATTTACGTTTATTTCTATTTTTATAACTCTGACGCAGAATTTTGCATGTAGCAGCAGTCTTATGAGAAACTTAGCTATTGGGGGACATGGTGCGCTAGTTAAGTGACCTCCAGGATTTTATCGAAGCCGGTTCTTAGCTTAGTGGGTTGAGGAAAAAGATAAGGAGAATAACATGAATGTAAAGCTTACACTACAAGCGATGCGCCAAAGTCTTAGACGAATTTTGATAGAGCACAGTGCAAGATGCAAAGGTCCGAACCACTAAATGATGTTAATTAAGTTTATCTTCCTCCACAAACATTCATTATTCAAAATACCCTCTAATTTGTATAATATAATCTAGCATAACTTTATTTTAACACAGAAGAGTCAAAGAAACATAATCTGTATTATTTTCAGCCATAAAAGGTTACAGAAACTGAAGAATAGGCATTCATACAAAAATAAAGATAATAGCACAGGTTAATACTTCTAACAACTGTCGAAAACAGAAAGGCCAAATTTATTTGGCACAGTCTGAAATATTTAATTGGAAAATAGCTATTACAAAAGGCTTATTACTCGATGTCTTTAGAGTTTTTTCTAAACTTGATCAACCACCAATAAAATAAAACACAGCCCCATAAATAGGCCAACCCACTGCCTGAAAAATGCATCATGGAAGAGCAGACCACGTGCGGCAATCCTCGGCCCAGATGATCCGAGCCGCCACAACAAATATCTATCGATCAGCAATACGCCAACGAAGCCACGATCCGAAATAGAAAACCATGCAACAACAGGAGAAGACACGCGGTAGCGGGAAGCACAAAAGATCCATCGGCATTTCCAAGGTAACCAGCGTAGGAAAAAGAAATGCCACATGTCATCCATACGAAGCTCGACAGAAAGTAGCAAGAACGCCCAGCAGAAAGCCACGAGAGGGAACCATGTGGAGAGCTCTAAGCAAAAGCAAAGAACGAGGGAAAAAGCAAAGGATGAGGTGGGTCTGACTCGGAAGAGCAGCCAGCATGACCCACGCGGCACACAAACATAGACTATCAAAAAGCCAAATGAATCCAAAGCAAAAAGCTTCGTGAGGTAGCCACGTGGTGAGCTCCGAAGATAGTGAGCATACAAAATTAAGGCATAGCCGCAAAGGAAAAGAAAATGGCCAAGGCATGGGCGGTTTTTTATTGAACAGTTTGGTGACTCATAGGGGCTGTTCGCTTTGCAGAAAGGAGAACCCTAGAAACCTTTGGCTCAGCAACAAAATTCTCACAACTTTGAGAGGGCAGCCTACATATTGGTCCATATTTCATCTGATGGTGTGGAGAGAGTTCGCAGGTGCTCATGAGCCAGTCGGAGATCGATGATTGCTTTGAAGGGCAATCCACCTGATAATTTTGTTTCCAATTCCAATTGGAAGAAAAGCTATGCCAGTTGATGTACGATCACCTCGATCTCTTCAGTAGTCGGAGATTGATCAAAGGTCTGGAAGACAAAAAGATCTTGCTTCTTCTCTTTGATCATTTCAATAATATGCTCCACTCTTGCTATTGCTTGGTCTGTAATGAAAGGTGAGGGGAGGCCTGTTTGAGTCAAATGGGAAAACTTTGCCCGCATGTCGCTTGTGATCTGGTTCAACCGAGCTCTACAATCTGCCACTTGTTGAACGGCCTCATGCATGGAAATGAGGCTACTTTCACCCAAAACTGCCATCGTTCGGTTGTTGATGCCCATGCTACTCAATGCTTCATCTGAAGCGGTGTATAATTTACCCAATAACATTCTAGCCTCGGGAACTTTGTCAGAAGTTAACTCCTGAACCTGTTGTATCGATTCACTCACCATTCCGTAGAGGCTAGCCGCTTGCACCATAAACTTTAAAGTGGGCTGCAGGGTAAGGCACAAAGCTTTTACCTTATCCCAGTATGATGCGTGCAGCCCCTTGGCAATTTGCAAGGAACTCATTCGAGGCGCACTGGGTTGGGTTCTTAGGGTAGCTAATTCTGCTTCTTTGCTGCTTAAACCTGCCACTGCTTTCGCCAAGCTTTTATCCAATGCAGACATCTGCTCCTTTAGGGCAAGAACTTCCTTTTCCCTCTCTGCCAAGGCCAATTCGGCCTGCTTAGCTTTTTGAACCTCCAACTCTAGGTTGGTGTTCACTTCAGTAATCTCAACAGTTGTATTCTACCGGAGCTCCCTCATGCCTTCAATTAGCAGGTCGGACTCAGCATGGAGCTCCTTTTCCTTTGCCTGGAACTTTTCTTCACTTTCTCGGAGCAGTTCAACTTGCTTCTCAAGAGTCAGAATAACCTCTTCACCCAAATTTTGTAACTTTTTGATTTTATTTTCGAAGGTACCCCTCTCCTTCTCTAGCCAACCTATTTCGTTCTCTTGGGCTTTGAATTTGTTCACCCAGATGTCAACCTTCTTTTTCAGCTCCGTAATTTGATCATCTTTCTTCCTGTCCTGCTGGCTAAGCTTGAGGAAATCAGTAGTCACTATCTTTTGAGTCTCCTCCATGAGTTCAACTTTATCTTGCGGTCGGGCCTGCCACAAGTCTAACCCTACAACATTTACAGAATAGTCATTGGGCTACATCTCGCTTACTGCCCCAATCACATTAGGGGTGATCTTCGTGAACATCAAGGAGTTCTGGGCTTCATTGAAAACAATTTGCAAGTGGGGCTCTGCCTGCGTGGTCCCATCCTTCGCTCTTCGCTTGCTGATCCGGTTGGCGCAGGCACTTTTATTTGCATCGACTTGCGAAAAATATTCTTGGACTAGGATACCTAGTCCACCAGCAAAAGGGTACTCCTGAGGGACAACCAACAGGAAAGATAGTGTAGTTGATGCATCAGAGGTCTTGCTGGGTCACATTATAACAGCAGGGGAGAATGGCGGGATGAACTGGCCACTCAGAGGGGATGAAAATGAAGTGATGGAGAAAGGAAAATCTGGAGATGCACCAACCGCAGGGCTGGGTCTTGGGGATAAAAATTGTTGACTCACGAGCCCGGTACTGACACCAAATTGCATTCCGGGTAAAGTAGTAAAAACAGAGGACACATGAGGGAAAACGGGAGGAGCAAGACCAGAATGACCAGCAAATCCAGGAGCTGAGAAGATTGGTGTGGATGAGGCAGCAGGGGTAGACTGCGGTGGGACCAAAGACATAGAGGAGAGAGAAGAGGGAGGAAAGCTTACTTGATGTTCTGGTGGAGCCGTAGATGTCTCGACCGCTTCCGTTGTTGGTTGCTTTTCCTCCACACCAGCCTTTTTGGTACGTTGTCGCTTCTCCCTCGGGACATCATTGAGGTCAAGAATGACCCGAATCTTACTACTGGTGGTCCTTGTCCGCTTTCATTTTGGCTTAGAAGAGGCAGCTGGCATGGATGCCAGTGCACACAACTCTTCCTCTTGCACAGGCTGCTTATGAGTGTTTCTTTCAAGCACTAAATTCTTGGCGACGACGGGGGGAATCTGAGTTACTTCCTCCTCAGATTCTGTAGTAGCCTCCTCTTTTCTATATTGCTGCATGGATGTTGAACGGTTCGAAGAATACTCAACATCCAGATGCTCAATCTCCCAAATATCATCAAACTTCTCATCGAGGGAGAATTCATTGTATAACTTGCTAGATACTAGAATCTCTTGCCGGTATATCCAGAAAGCTTGCATCTTGTCGGGTTCCCAATTGATCTTCTTCAATTGGGTGACCAAAGGGGGGATGATCGGGAGCTTTGGGTTGAACCTCCCTATGATGTAATAAAAATTCAACCAGGGTGGTCGACCATCTACTATAGGCAAATATTCAAAGCCTACATATCTACTTAGGTTTCCTTCTTTGGGATCCCTCCGGAGGTCCCAGAATGGCCGAGGTGAGTGCGCGATCTTGATGCCAATGTCCAACAAATTATTGTCAGGGTTGTAATTCTAGGAATCATCTATCAGTACCAGCCTGAAACGACCCAATTTTGAAAGTAGAGTCACCGAGGTATCAAGCTGCGGGGTCCTCTTCTTTTCCAGTGACATTGAACCAAACATGATTGGCAATAGTAAATAGGAGGTCTGGTGTTTTCCTCCCCAATAATCATCATCAAGGGTACATAGCTATCTCATTGCCTCCAGGGCTAGCACTTTATTGGAGAGGAAATGGAGAAGCCAAAAAGGCTCCCAAACAAAACCCGACAAACGAAGCATAGTGAAATCTGTGTCGAAGAACCAGTCACAGGGTGGTACTAACTTCCCAAGCTAGGACCTCTAGCGGGGTGAAATGCGTTCGGTCATATTTATACCAGCTTTACCTAAAGCCCTTATAGTTGGGGCTATGAACTCATCTGAGAACGCGTAATAATCAAAGGTTTTTGACATGACAGGAGTCCATGTCGAAACCGGCTTCCTCAAGCCACTCTCATCAAAAACAGATAGGGGAAAAAACGTTGAAAAGTAATCCAGATTTTGGTGCAAAATTAAATAGGCCAGGAAAGATGAATACCTAAACCTAGAGCCGACCCCAAATTCCTTTAACTATAATCGAATGCCATCGCTAATAATCTTTGCAAAATCAAAAAGCGGGCCCTCGCGATTTTTCCTTAACATAAAGCAGAGGGACATTTGAAACTGATGGACCTCTATGTTGGAGTCCAAACTGCACACCATTGCCAGCATAGAAATGATAGAGATTGTACCGCACCTTTCAAAGCTTTCAAACCAAAAGAGAATTTAGGCAGGGCTGAACTGCTTGGATGTTGAAGCTCGGAGCGATAAAATTGTGGCCCCAATTGGAACTCTCCCTACTTTTACTGCATTCTTTCCATGTCGAAATCTTCAACCTCCTTACCCAAAGGAAACGGGACACACAATATATCTTGAATAGCCATGGGGCTAATGACTACCCAAAAATCCTTGCCGTTGATAACCCCAGTGCTTGGGTCAAACTATGTCGCGCATGCTGCTATAATCTCTGGGCAAGGGTGCACCAAAGGGACCATGTACTATGCAAGCCCACAGTACCATTGCCATTTGGAAAATTGGTCTATTGTATTCTTCATCTTTTCGCATGCAGCTTCTCAAAGGCTCTTAGGATTGCTCAACATCTCGGGGTCAAAGACATTGTCCCAATCCTCCAAAACCACTGCCTAGTCCCTGTGAGGAACCGTGCTCAACAACCTCTGGTTTACTGGGTGAGTGAAAGGCCAGTTAGGCTTTGTAGGTATGCCTGGAGTGGCATAAGACTCTCCATCATAAAGCTGCACGCAGGGCACATTCTTCATCTGCTCGCTTAGAGCTACTTGAGCTGAAGTCTGTGCAGGGTTTTCTGCAATTTCGACCATTTTTGTCTCCACAAGGGTCTCTGTGCAAATCTTTTGGAAAATGACTTAGCTTCTTTTCAAACTTCTCTCTTCTTGCGAATGCCTTAATTGCTTAATTCTTTGGCAACTTTTGTAATAAATATGTTTCCCTGCATGCCATAATTTTCCTTTTCAGCTTTCTCGGGAATGGCGACCGAAAAAGGTACGTGCCAACCATTTACGCCAAGTTGTTACTATGTATTATCAACTTTACTCATGCGAAAAGATCACCAACCAGACAAACTGCCTAAATATTAAAAGACAATCTTTCGCGTGTGATGAGAGAGGATCCTTGTCTTGGAAAATGAACCCAGGCAAACCTTGCGAGCATTTGTCTGTAGGCTATTTGTATTGATTGACATTAATGCTCATATAGGGTGCATTGCCCAACAAAGTCTTTCTCAATAACTTCATCTGATTCGGATGAGACCATGACGCTTTGTATTACTGACAATTGGTCGATCTATGAATGATGTGGCAGCTTGGCGGAGCAAGTTGCAAGCTGATCCTGCGCCTCTTCGTCAGCTCGCACGTTGTGACACGGAAAACCAAGGCAAAGTGACCCACTCCGCGAAATTGTTAATCATGATTTCTTCAGCAAGCATAGCTTAGCCAGCCTATAAATTAGCCCCTTGTGTAACATTGCGAATCACAATATCGACTGGCCTTTCAATTTAGCAATCTCTTGCTGGATAGTATTTTTAATCTCTTAGCTTAGAAAATAGAAATTATGGAAACACCAGTGAGGCTCACTTGCAGAAAGACCCAGACAGCATTCCTTGGCAAGATTACTTGCAGATGCTTGAAGCGTATGACAGGTGCAAAAAACCTATTGTACGTGAAAGCCATCAAATGGATCCTTGGGAAGGACTGCGTGTGTTATGAAGAGCAATATGGGGTGAACACCAGTGTCTGCTCCCACTTTGTCACCTCGCTGCTGGACATCAGCGTTAGCAAATGTAAAATTATAAAACTGACAAAGCTGGTGTTCCCTACATGCTACCTTGGAGGTTTGGAGCAGATTGTGCGTGCAGCCCAATTGGGTCGAGGCATTCCTTCGGTCTGGAACATTCGCCTACAACAGCTGCGTGGGGGCATTGTCCCAACCAGGCCCTTTCTATTTGGCTTCGAGCTGGAAACCCATGAAGAGCACTGCGCCAGGGTCCGCGAAGGCTGCCATTTTCTAATGCACATTCATTATCTTGAGCCTTTCTCCAATTTTCAATGGTACGAAAAATTTGAGAGAATGGTATTTCCAGAGCCTGAGCTGCCTGTTGCTATGATCACCGGTCCTTCTCACTAGTGTTCTACAGACAAAAAATGTTTTACAAATTTTGCTTCTTTCTGCCTACAAGTCCCGTGCCTTAGCGAGCATATGTAAATGTTAACCCAAGGCCTTCTGGCCGCACTATATTGTAAATTTTTGACCTTAATGAATATAATCCACTATGCTTCTTTTGTTAACACTTGGTTCATTTATAACTTTCTTTCAATTGCTTACACCATTGCTGCATTATTTCAATCTTGTGCCGAGAAGACCCAAAACTTAAAGCAACAAAGAGTAATTACATATATACAAATGTACAAAATTAACACATATACAGAATTAATAGAACCTTTTAAGATGTATTCCATTAACTGGAATACTTAGAGCATTTCCTTCCATATCTTCTAACTCAAAAGAGTTAAACTGTTTGCACTGGTAGATCTTGAATGGCCCTTCCCAGAGGCTGCCAAATTTGCTATGCTGTTCGGGTTTTGTTCCGTGTTCATTGAATTTGAGAACCAAATCTTCGTGTTATAGTCCCTGATCTGAAGCCCTTTTGTCGAACCATTTCTTCACTACCTGTTGGCGACTATTCATTGTTTCCAGGGTGTGTTCTCTTTTCTCCTACACCTCAAGCAACTCTAGAAAACCTTACTTCCATCGCTCCATTTTGTTCAACTTATAGAGACTTGAGCAATTGTAGGGCGGGAATTTATGTGGCAATAGGCAGCAATGCCTCCTTTCCGTATACCATATAATAAGGAGATGTTTTCAATACCTGCTTGGGCGTAATTTGATCTGTCAAGAGTGCTATCTGGAGGTTCCTATGCCATTCCTTTTGATGTTCTGAGCCTATCTGTTTGATCAACCGGATGATGTTCTTATTAGTGGACTCCCCGCGAGACCATTTCCCTGGGCATAATAGTTAGAGGAGGTCTTCAAGAACACCCCGTATTTTAGAGCGAACTAACTCATTTTCGAGCCGTGAAAAGCTTTGGCATTGTTAGAGATAATTGTCTTAGGCAGGCCAAATTTGGCTACCAGTTCTTCTAGGAAATTAACAATCTCTGATTCAGTTGCACTTTTCAACGGCACTACTTCTACCCACCTGGTAAAATAGTCGGTTGCTGTTAATATCCATTTATGTCCTGCTGAGGAAAGAGGGTTGATCATCCCGATGAAGTCTAAACCCCATTGAGCAAAAGGTTCCTCTATCACTATGGGTCTTAAAGGCATAGCAGCATTCTGTCTCCTTCCAACATAGAACTGACATTCTTTGCAAGACCTAATTAAGGAAAATGCATCATTAAAAAGTGTTGGCCAATAATAACCAGCACATATGATTTTAATTGCTGTGGTTCTTGCTGAAAAATATCCTCTGGTAGGGCTGTTATGATATTGATCTAATATCCTCTGGGCCTAGTCCTCGTTAACACATCTCAGTAGGATGTCGTTGAAATTTCTTTTAAATAGGACACCCTCCAAAAGGACAAAATTTCCATTATGTAGGTGATAGAAACGCCTTTTAAAAGATGGGAGGTCCATCGGATACTTTCCTGTCTGCATAAAATTTATCCTGTCATCAAGCCAGTTACTCTGGGGATTCTCTTTGTTTATTAACATAGGTTCAGAAGCGTCACATTCTACCGCTATTTCACTATTTTTAGTGATATACTCACATAGTCCTTTCCCCTTGATAGGTCTGATCTCAATGTCATATTCTAGGATCTTGGTGATCCAGTTAGCTCTTTTTTTGGTGATTTCTCCTTCCATGATATATTCTTGCACACTAGGATGCGAAACACAAATAATCACCTTATTATATGATATCAAATGCTGGAACTTCTTAAGCCCTTTAACAATGGCGAAGGCTTGTTTCTCTACAAAGTTATACTTTACTTCATATTCTTTTAAAGTTCGGGAATAAAAGGCAACAGGGGACACCCTTGCATCTTTATCATCTTTCTGCATAAGCATTGTAGCAATACTATTACCACCACCAAAATCATACATGATAAAATCTTTTGACGAGTTTGGATTAACCAGCATAGGAGCGGAAGAAATAACCTCTTTTCCAAGTTTGAAAGCTTTTCTAGCTTTCGTTGTCCATTTGAAAAATTGGTCCTTCTTAAGCATTAAAGTAATTGGACGAACAATGCCTGCAAAGTCCCCAATAAAACGGCTAATAAAATTAACCTTTCCCAGAAAAGACTGCACACCTTTTTTGTTGACAGGCAACGGGAGCTCCCGGATTGCATCGACTCTCTCTAGATCAATAGCAATGCCCTCCTTAGAGACGACATATCCCAATAGTTTCCCTTGGGGAACTCTGAACACGCACTTCTTCGGATTTAGGGAGATTCTGAATTCCTGGCATTTCTGGAAAATAAGCTCTAGATGATTAAAATGATCATCAGTAGATTTTGAGAATACGGTTAGGTCATCCAGATAAATGAGTTTAATCTTGTGGATCAAATCTTTAAAAGCAATGTCCATAGCTCGCTGGAATGTGGCTCTGACGTTTGAGAGCCCAAAAGGCATTTTGGCATAAGCATACGTTCCCCACTTCATGGTGAACGTCGTTTTGTATTGGTCTTCTTCCTTTACCCGTATCTGGTTATAGCTCGAAAAACCATCCAGCATTGAAAACATTTTGGAACTAGCTACAGTCTAAATAATTACCTCCATTGAAGGTAGGGGGTAGTGATCCTTTAAGGATGCCCTATTTAGGTCCCGAAAGTCTACGCATAAGCGTATATCCCCATTTTTCTTTTGGACTGGCACCAGGTTAGACACCCAAGTGTTGTGTTTGATCAGAAACACTATCCGGGATGCAATCAATTTGTTCAGCTCCTGTGACATTAGGGACTCTATTTTCGGGTTCACAGGCCTCTGCTTTTGATGGACTGGCTTTGCCCCCTTTGTTAACTCAATCATATGCTCAATGATCCCAGGATCATATCCTTTTAAATCATCATATGACTAGGCAACTACACTAGGATATTCTTCGTAGAAATGTTTTAGTCTATCTTTATTCTTTTCCGACACTTCCTTTCCAACTTTGAGATTTCTATCTTCTCGGACGTGCAGATCGGTATAATCACCTTTTTCAGCCACGAGCTTCCTTTTATCTCTTGTTGCATCATCGAAATCAAAAAGACTTTCCAAAGTGACTAGACCCCTCAGAAGCTTGTTAGATTTCAGCTGAATAATTTGATCTCCGTAAGCCTTAGCGATCTTCAGCTGCAGCTGATCAACGAACTCTCCGGATGACTGAAGGAATGATGCAATATGAGCATCACTATCAAATACTTTCCAATCTTGATTGTTATCTAGGACATCGAGTCTTATAATTACCTTCACAACATGTTTATTTTTTAACAGGTCCAACGGCAGCTCGAACTAAGCTCCAATAGCTACCATCTTGTCGGCTTTGGCGTTTGTTTATCTCAGAATTGCTTGTATGTTGAATGCCTCAAAGCTGTCAATTAGATTCCAGACTCTATGCCGGTAAGATCGCATGCGGATATTCTTCGTAGTCAAAGTTCTACGGACTTGATTAACTACCAGCTCAGAATCTCCGAAGACACTTATTTATTTTGCACCCATTTTCTCCACAAGGCTTAAACCATAGACAAGCCCTTCATATTCAGCTTCATTGTTGGAACATGCAAACTGGAAGCAGTAAGACCTCAACGTCTTTTCATCAGTTGGGGATATCAAACAAATTCCCACTTCGGCTCCTACTTTACATTGGGCTCCATCGAAGAATAATGTCCATATTTGCGGAGACTCTTCACGCTCAGGTTCTTTAGTAACTTTGGGTATGATTTTCCCTTCTTCATGTATTACATAGGTTCCGAGGCCAGTTGCATGATAATTTCTGAAAGGATCTGTATCAATAAATTCTTCCAACAACTTCTCTTCATCTTGTGTCCGGGAGCTAGTAGCCTCCTCGTCTTCAAGGAACTCTACATTGCGCCTCTCTTCCTGAGAAATAGAAGTGTGTGCTGCTTCAAAATTTAGCAGAGCTTCATCGACAACATGTGCAGAATGCAAGTTTTTCGACAATAGCTTCATCTTAGCACCATGCTTCGTCCTCAGAATTAAGTGGGACTAGTCTAAAGCTAGATATCCTCCTACGTTTGCAGTGAACTCTCGGGATAAACAGATCTTGAATAAAGGAGGGATATCGATAAGTACAGTATCCTGATTTACAGTGATACTGGGGCAGGCAAACAAGGTCATAGGTAATCCCTTGATTATCCCAATAGTATCAACCTTGTTTCCATCAAGTTGCATGACTCCTTTATTTAGCGGCTCATACTTTAGTCCCAAAGCATCAGCGACTTGCTTTGGCATGACAGTGGTGCTAGCACCAGAGTCAATCATACAGTTGTGTAGTAATTTTTCACCAACAATCAGTGTTAGAAAGAAAGGCCTAGGCTTAGGCTTACCTTCCTTTTCGGATCCTAGCTTCTCTTCATGTGGAATTGTCAGTACTTTGTCTAGTTCAGGTTTGGATACCTTCTCTTCAAGGGATTGAGAAGAAATCTTCACATCTTCTTCACCTGATAACGCCTTTTGTAGCAACACCTTCTGCTCCGAAATAGCCAAGACATCCCATAGAGAAGCATTGGTGGATGACTTTTTTAGTTGTTCCACTACGTTGAATTACGCTCGGGATTGGTGAATTGTAGTGGTTTGCTCCTTTAGTTTGATAGTTGATACAGACTTGATGGCCGGTGTGTCTGATTGTTTAACTGCAGCAGGGATGACTGCAGGAGTCATGACCTTTAGAAGAAGTGGCTTCAAAGAGCCAGGAATAGACGCTTCAGACTGTGGTGGGATGGGTAATGTGCCTATTGTAGGACCAGATGCCGGTGGTGCTGACACTTGATTAGATGAGTTCACAAACTCTCTGGTGAATCTTCACTTTGAACATGTATTGTAATCTGATTGCACTCAGGGTACTTTATCCATAAGGATGTCATTTGGAAATGTTGACTCTTCTCCCTCCATCCAAGAAAAGAGAGCTTGGTCAGGAACAATTTTTGATTCTTGTTGAATGGATGTCCCCTGCATTTGAGCTGTAAGGACAACATTATTCATTTGTTGAGAGGCATATGGTGTGTTACTGGAAACGAATGCGGTGCCTTGGCTACGTTGATCTGTAATTTGTTGTTGCAAATTTCCTCGCGGGCAGTTCTGCGACATATGTGCATCATTGCAAGGAAAGCACCATGAATTAGCATCTTCTACCAAATTGTTTTGTCCTATTATCAACTCCTTATTTGAACTAGGGTGAACAGTCTGCATAGGCAAGGTTACCGGAACCATCTGGTTACTCGATTAAGCTGAGGTATTCCCACGTGACTTATCTTGCCACTGATTTAAT
>CM021101.1:102371305-102436755 GCA_007115665.2 Sequoiadendron giganteum
GGTTTAAGGGTTAAGGGTTGAGGGGTTGAGGGATTAAGAGGGCATGGGGATTGAGGGATTAGGGTTTAAGGGTTGAGGGCTGAGGGATTAAGAGGGTATAGGGGCTGAGGGATTAGGGGTTAAGGGTTGAGGATTGATGGATTGAGGGTATAGGGGCTGAGGGATTAGGGGTTAAGGGTTGAGGGTTGAGGGATAAAGAGGGTATAGGGGTTGAGGGATTAGGGTTTAAGGGTAGAGAGTAGAGGGGTTGAGTGATTAAGAGGGTATAGGGGTTGAGGGATTAGGGTTTAATGGTAGAGGGTTGAGGGATCAAGAGGGTATGGGGGTTGAGGGATTAGGGTTTAAGGGTTGAGGGTTGAGGGTTTAAGAGGGTATAGGGGTTGAGTAATTATGGTTTAAGGGTTGAGGTATGAGGGATTAAGAGGGTATGGGGGTTGAGGGTGTTGGGTCTCAAAAATGCAAGTTTTAACCAGAAGAGTTTACCAAGCTCTTACAACACTTTTGGCCAACATACAAGGCCAATTGATGCAATTGTACCTTCTGCTCTTTAGGTTCTGCTAGACCTAGGTGGGTGCACCTACGTGTATGTTGCAGATTTGAGATACATTTCTTGCTAAACAATCTACCCACAATGGCAATTGGAAGTGGATAGACAAAATCACTACACGTATTCCTACTACATAAAGGAAAGGATTTGAAAATTTTATTTTAAATGAACTTTATCTTTTGGGTTATGACTGACCAGTGTTTTCTATCCACATGGGAAACAGAGTCGAAATTATCCAAAATTCTAGGTGTTCCCCTTTCTAACCTAATTCAAGTTGTTAGGCACCTTTGAAATATGAAATTTTATGACTAGCATATTATTCCATCAAATTTATGAATTGCATAAATTTTGCTAGAATGTCTTCCTACCAAGTTCTTCTTCAACCATTCAACAAAAATCCTAAAGTCACTGTGATTTTTTTAAAAGAATTTAGTTTTGTCTTGCAGACACCAGTTAATCAAATCACACAAACTGAAAAATACACTGTGATAAATCAGGAATATACTTGATATATTGATTTAAATGACTTTAAAAAATTCTAATTGGATACAACCAGATAGGAAATACATAAATTATAGCATCTCAACAACTAAAATCAGAAAAGATGTCACCAACTTATTAATGTTTTCTCCATTACAATTTGTTTCAAGAAAAATTGTTCATCATCCCAGCTTGATTATTGTTTTTGAATTTTTTTTGTCTCTGTTCTCACTACTCTCCAAGTGATTTTTTTAAATATTTATACTTTACAGTCCAAGGGTCGTGACCCTTCAATTTCCTCTGCAACTGTCTGATATTTTGTTAGTCAAAAATTAAAATATTTAATTAAGTTGCCTTTATCGGCAAATTAAATATTTTATAAAGTTTTGCATTTGATTTCAATTTAATTCCTTTCCCACCTTTTCATTTTACTTTACATTTTCTCATACTTTACATTTCTTGTCCCCGTGGCCTTTATCATGTTTACCACTCTAACGCAGTTAACTATTTGACCAACCACGGTAGAGTGGTGACTGCTTTTCACCAGTCATCTCCCACCGGTCAACCGCACCCTCTAACTTTTCTACCCATAGTACTGCAATTATCTTGACATGTCACAATCTACTCTTTGTCATTACTACTCCACCACACCCTTCATTTATGTCTCTGGTGGTTCCGCGGTGACTAAAATTCACTACTATCTCCATTGTTACCTGTGCTACCACTGTCTTCATTCTAGCCGGTTGCGGTATAACAATAACTGCTTACCAACTGCCACGCTACCACTTGACTATTTGTTGATGGTGTTTTCTGCATGACAACAACTTAGACAAAATATGATATCCTATCTCTCTTGAAAGGTAAATCTCTATGGGAAAAGAGATAACCCCAAGGTCTCTAATGTCAGGTCTTGACAATGCAACAAAACAACTCAATGATAAATGTGAAAATGTTGGTAATCACAAAGGGACCTTACTACAAGTAGATACTGGATTTGAATTTATCAGATCTAAACAATGAATTGATACTTGAATCTTTAATTGAATCCAAATAATAAAGAAATAGAAAAAGGTGATGGTTTCAAAGATAATTCTAAGACTATTTCTAACACTAAGATTCATAATACCAAAAGATAAAATGCTCAAAATGGATCGATCCCTCATAAACTAATTCGTATTCAATTCAGATAATGCTACAATTTTACAGAAATAGTGTAATCTTCTAAGGTATTTAAAGATTTTCAAACCACAAACATTCATTCAAGCAATCTTGAACAAATCCTTATAATTGAACTAAGCACAATTTTAAGCCCATGCTAACTTTGCAAAGCAGCTAGCAATCAACTAACTGCAAAAAGTATGGACTAGGGATCACTGCAAACATTCCAAACATAAAACCCTAAGCATCACAAAACTATTTAACTATGAACTATAAGCAATTTCAAAGATAGAACAACAAGAACCATGCTAGATGAAACTTCGCAAGATAGATACCAAATCATAATATCTTTTCTTATATTAAGTCATCCAAAATGGCAACAATTCCAGCTTTTTGTTACAACACTTGCTTGAACACAAACCCTAAACTACTCGATACTTATAAGGAGCAAAAAAAATAATACTTATAGGGAGGAAAAATTACGCCAACTTGAAATGCTCGATGAATGACACACCAACGCCCTAGAACATCTTCAATCTTATCATAAGAAAATGCAACAAATTTATAATGATCATGTCATCGGGCTCATTCATTCAACAAGGGTGATTTGGTGCTATACAAGAATCAAAAAAATGTCAATGCTAACCTAACAGAGAAAGGGAAGTTTAGCCCTAATTGGTTAGGACCTTATGTAGTTCAAGAGATCTATGGGTCTAGAGCATATCTGCTATCTGAAATGGATGATACACCTCTTCGAGAACCTATTAATGCCATACATTTGTGTTGATAATTTTCCTAGCCTTTCTGAATAGTGTGAGTTTTAAAGCAGCATTGTTAGAGTTAATGGATAGTATGTCATTATCTCTCATGCTTGCTTCACTCCTAACACATAGTCCTTTGTGTCTTGAATTCTAGGGTAGTGGGTCCAGTATGGTTTTGGATTCTTACTTTGGGTATCATGCCATTCATACCTTATCATGTATGTTATGTTACATTAAATCCTTATTGGTATTTAATGTTTTACAATTAAATAGTAAGTGCACTTAATTTAGCATAGCATACTATCTCAAAAATTTAAGAAAAAGAAAAGACATGTTAGGTCATGGAGATATTTATTGAATAGTCTAATAGAGATTATTTAATAAATCACATTTCCATTTAACACATAAATATAAAATCCAAGCATGCTCATATATATATATCTAAAGTTTTAATACATCTCATCAATAGTTCAATGTCACTATGGCCTATGGTTGCTAGATCCCTTGGGATGTGGTTTCCATGCCCATCGAGAGACAATGGTGTGTGACTTGGATCTTCTCATGTTGGTCATTTGTTGCATAGTCCATAGTGACTTGCATAGCTCACCATCATGTATCAATGCCTCCACTCATTCTTGCTCTATGTGATCTCTATCAACTTGGATCTTGACAACCTCTCTCTGAATCTACTCGACCATTGACTATAATATGGGCTCTTTTTCAGATCTCTAAGTTGTTCGAGCCTCCTCTAAATCCATTGCTAGTGTTGATACATGACCCGTAGTGTGCTCAACACACCTAGATACAACAACATATGCTCCCTTGAGCCTCACATAAGGCTTGAATAGGTCCATGTGCTCCACGACGAATGGTGGGGGCATGTACTCTATGGTCCTAGCCTCATCTGCAGGAAGGGGTAGCACTATCTCTATAGCTACACATCAAAAGAGATCCTTAGGATCTATCATGGGCCCTACAAGATGGAAATAATAATAATAATCAGTATCCATCATCATAATATACATATACATGAGCATGGTATACATAAAAACACAAAGCATAATAATAAATATCATCACCTGGGTCTGTAGCATGATCCATAGGGATCTCAAATGCCCTATTGCTCTCTGTGTGCTTTCAAACACTTGCATGTTTAGACTATGACCTTGTAACCCGTGCGGGAACTATATCTCTCCACTCAGGTCTAGGAGGACTAACCTCACCCTTGTCACTATCCTTGCTCATGGGTTGGCTCTACTCATCCTCTATGTCCTAGTTATCCTTTCCATCATCCTCCCCCTCGTAATTGATGTCCTCCTCTGACTCCTCCTCATCCTCATCTGAGAATAGGTTCATTGGATCTACCCTCCTTCCTAAATCCCTATCCTCCTCCCCTGAATCTGGTAAAGGCCATGCAAAACCCATAAGATAGTCCATAGGAAAGATAGCTCCTAGCCAAATCACCTCCCACCACTTGTTGTACTCCTATGTCATTCCAAAATCATCCGTGTTAGAGACTAGGGGCACGTTTGTCTCCTCCTCCTCTACATCTCTTGGGATGAAATCATCTACTATCATTCATTTGAGGTCCCCTAGTTTGCGAGCACTCCATATTGATCATTTGAATGAATCCCATAGCCTTGGTCACCATTGTACCTACCCAAACTATCTCATGACGTGATTGTAGTAGAAAGGTCTCACTACATGATCACGTCATCTGAGTAGCAGCCCATCCCTCTGTATCTACCTCAGTTGTCCTGTAGTGTCCATCCATAATAGCTCCATAAGATAGGGCCTCCATACAAAGTCCTCCTCCCTTAGTTTTTCAAATATAACCCTCTATAATAATACGTCATCATGCTGCAATTTCATCCTGAGGGGATAACTAAATGTTCGTGGGTATCTCGCCACTATGGAAATCAGGAATCTTGTAGGCCTAGTGCATGTGACGTGCTCTAGGATCCAAGTCTATAATAAGGTGTAGTGGAACATGCTATGTATCTCTCCGTAAGTGAACCAACCCAAGTCATAGTACAAGTGCGTTAGTATGCTCTGAACCCATGCGAAGATGACACAATAGTGATCCATGTATCTAATCATGTGCACTAACCCCCCCTCTACATGTGCTCTGCAGCCATCAGGGACTAGTACTAGTGCTACTATATAAATCAAGATGTGTCTAAATAGTGGTGAATGTGCATGAAGAAGCCATAAGAACACAATGTTTGGTCTCACTATTCTACAGTGGACCAGTTTTCCCAAGCAATACTCGGTGTCAGCCCGCATCTCCTCAAAACTCCTGCCCTATGATAAGAACATCCTCTCTCCTTGGATAGGCACTTGCAGTATGTGGTTCACATCCTCTAGTATGAGTGCCATCTCTCTTATCGGAATTTGGAAGGTGTAGGTGTCTGTGTCCCACCTCTTTCCTAGTGCTATCAACATGGCATCATGATACCGCATGGTTGGCGAGAGGTAGGCCTAGTAAAGACCCATCCCCTGGAGGATTTGTAAATCCTCCTCAGGCATTTGATCAAACAAGCTCTCAAAGTCAACTGGATGACTAACTAACCAAGTATTGGTGCGACTGGGGTGCAGTCTACCATAAGAAAAAGAGGAAAATGTCACTTAAAACATCTTAAAATCTTAAATTTGTTCTTTAACAGTAAAAAAGTGTGCTAAAATTGCTCAAGGATATCTTAATTAAGGATTCTAGGCACTTTATTCCTTAACTAGGACACCTTGCGCAAAGCGGGACACCTTGCAGCAAAGCGGGACACCTTGCGGAAAAGTGGAACACCTTGCAGAAAAGTGAGACACTTTGCAACAATCTAAAAATATGAAAGAAAAACCCTCCCTAGCCTATAAATTCATTTAAAATTTTCATAAAAAACATCAAAAACTAATGAATCAAAGTGTCGAGAAAGAGAAATCCACTCACAATAGACTATAGCTCACCCTGTGTGACCACCTCCCATAAAATCTCAATCCGCAGATGGGTGGATGGATGTTTGCTTAGCATGGTGGATCACTCTACTCCAAGCTCACTCTGCAAAAAGGTAAAAGATAAAATGAATGAAATTTACCCTCTCATTTATCTTTTTATGCATGTATTTTTAGGGCACTTTTTGTTAAAAAGAAAAGAAGTGCTTTGTATTTAAACTAACTTATTTGGAGCTAGCGAACGAGTATGTGTAGGATCATTATGGAAAAAATAGGCCCTTAAGTGGCGATGAAAATTCAAAAAATTAGAGTTAGGCAACTTGACGTAAAAATTTGAATAAGTTATCTAATATTATTTCAAAATTATGTAAGAATAGAATCTATAGCAAATTGAATGAATTATCTAAACTACTAGGTTTTTTTTTTTAAAATCTATTTGGTGAAAAATTGAAATTTCAATGCAGTGGTAGTTAAATTTCAAGGAAAAAACAAGAAATAGGTGTCTATCTAACCACCCTAACCACAATAAAATGATAATATTTTTTTATAAGATTTTAGATATAAGTAGAGGACTCATGTCCCGATGTGATGCATATTTTGTTGTAATTTTTTTCCAAGTAAATAATTAATTATGAATTTTTTATTACAAATTTAAAAAAATATAAAAACTCGTATGTCTGACCACCTTAACTTGGTCAAAACTTCATGAAATTCATTTTTTTTAATCCTATAGTATGCGAAGCACAAAATGTGGTGCATGTTTTAGATTCAAAAAATGTGATACCATTTGAAAGCTATAGATTTTTTTCAATCAGGACTTTAGTCGTAATTCAAATAGAAAATAAATAATAATAATTATTGAATTCAAAGTAAATCATAATTTATATTGGTCGAAATTTGAGAATCTCCTTTAAAAACCCTTTTTGTCTCTTCAATTTAGGGTAAAAAAAAACCCATCAACCACATGGGCCATCATATCACTTACATCTTGCCACTTTTTGGCCCACCATGATCCTGCACATAGTCAAACTCCATTTTCTATGCCATTTGTTGCATTAGAATCATGGTTTTGCTCCAGTTCTCATCAAATGTCTATCATCAAGTGGCATGATACTTGAAAATTCCCTATGATAGACTTGTCTATTTTGATGCAGTTGGTTTGCTACCTTGACTCCACCTCCGTAAAGCAAGCAAAATCAAGCGGGGGCATACATCTACCCTCATATTTAATTCACTTGGAAAGTTAGATAAGACGATTATATTTCACCTATTAATGAATTTATGATGCAGGATGTAGTTCCTGACATTGTGGTTTTGCAAGTGACTACAATGGGGGCTTCATTCTCCCTAATGAATCCATATGAGTATCATTTTATAAAGTTACTTATTGAAGTACTTTAGCTTGCATATGCACGTAGTTTCATATGGGTGCTAAAGTGGGGGCTAAATGTAGTGTATAAAAATGCATACCTTTCATTTTCACACTTAATTTGGACCTATTTTAGCACCCCTTGCATTAATTTCCCTTTAGGTCACTTATTATGGGCCCCTAAGGCCCCTTTTTGTGCATCTTGAGGCATATTTCAACTTTAAACCTAATCAAAATCCATAAACAACCATCAATCTTGGTGACCCACCTTTAAAATTGGCAAATTAAGCCTTGTGGGACCAAGATTCCACCTAGGGCTTCTTAGTGTTGATGACTTTGTTTTTGGGAATTAAGAGCAAGAAATGAAAATATATTTGAATTTATTTGACGTTTTGTCAACCTTTGGGATCTAATAATCGGTTTGTTAGCTAGGAATACCTATAAAAGTAAGATTCACACCCATTTTCCAAATAAGAATGAGACAAGTTAATAAGTTGAGATAAGGAAGCAAGTTGAAGAAGAGTTTCAAAGTCTTGGAGCAGCCTTCTATTGTGTTTTTTCAGATTTTCAAGTCTATTTTCAAGTCAAGATCCAACATCAATTGCCAAGGATTAGTAATGGATGCCTATTGAGGATCATAAGAGATTCTAGGTTGGATATGCAACTAGCCATTTTTCCATTTCTAAAGACTTGTTTCTTGATTGATTCCATCTTCCATTATTGCTCTGTTTTTTGCCTAAGGAAGGTACATTTCATGTTTGTGACTTTTTAGGGTGATTAGAGATCTCCTTTATAGGTCATTTACATTTGCATCTTAGGAATCTCATTCTAATGCATTTGAATAGGGTTTCTTCATGTTCTAGCTTGCATGATATTAGGCGCACTTAAGATTAGGGAACACACACATTTCCATTTTCAGATCTATTCTTTTTCATAAAGGTTTAATTACCAAACAAGGGGTTTGACCAAGGCAAACCCCCATCAACAATCAATCCAAATTCCTTTATTTTGTAGGTCTTTTTATAGGTTCAAATATGAAGACTTGGTGAAGAAGGAAGTGTAGACCTTTAGCTTCAGGACCACACTTAGAAATTTTAGAAATTCAAAATGGAACTAATACGTCACCTAGGGTGTCTTAGTCCTCCCAGGGGTATTTTTTGGAGATTCTTTTAGATTATCTTTCGAGATCTAAAGATTCTACATCTGCCCCAAAAAATAGCAGTGGGACTAAGACAATAGTAAGGGAATCTTTGTCCTCCATTTCATATTTGGATAGCTTCTTTGCATTTCCAAAATCCTCATCACATCTCCAGATTTCCCAGGTACACACATCCTATCTTGATATTGCATAATTTATTCATTTACATCCCTCATTTAGCTTGCATAACTAGGTTTTGTAGGTTGAATGCTTATTTGTCTTTTCCAAGCATTTGCTTGGTGGTGAACCCTTAAAATTTGAAAGAACCCCCTTCCTAGGTCCTCCTAATTGAGAATTGACTAACCTTGTGAGGTTGATAGTCAATCCAATTAGGGTTCTTGGGACATTATTGAATGACCTAGAGAAATAGGTGGGCATTCCATCACCTCATTTTTATATGGTTCACAAACTAATAGAATCAAATATCTACATTTAGGGTGAATTTCAAAATAGATATAGTGTTTAAAACTCATGTTCATCAAAATGAAACATAGAAAAAGGTAAACCCTAAGATTTGACCCTAGGGTTTAGGCACTTTTTGATATTCTATTTTATTCATTCATTAGAGATTTGATTATAGTAGGGGTTTTATTGGACTTGGACAAGGTATGAAGTTGAATTACAACCTAATAGCTGATTCAACCGACCCTTAATGAAATTTGGAAATTCCCTAATGATGAAATGAAATTATCTAACTATGCTAATACTAAAATTTATTCTTCTAATGTAAACACATAAAACATAGAAAGTCATAGGAAAATTTAGATAATTGAGCAGGAAAAAGTAGAACACTATGCATTTGTGGTTCAAAACTGAGCCTAATTTGGAGGACACTCACGCCCCAAGGTGCGAGTTTCCTTGTATGATTTTCTAGATCTATTTTCATGGTCAGGTTTGATGTCCTATCTAAGCTTCAAATTTATTCCTTCAGATCTGCCAGATCATCGTTAGATAATTTTTTAACTAATATTTCATGGCTTGGCAAGATTTATGACAATGAATGCAACAATGGAAAATTTATCTTTAATCCTTCTTCAATCCTCTTCAACCCGAGATCTGCATATTCATAAAGAGAGGAAATGTTGGGTTGTTTTAGGGGCTTGCCTCAATCAAACCCCATGTAAGTGTTTCCACTTCCATAATGGAAACTTTTAATGATAATGAATGGGAATGAATGATGAAATCATAAATTCTTACAACTCACCACCCTTCAATGGCTTCCTTGAAGAGCTAAATTCGTGCACATCACCTCAAGGAATTGGATCTTTCTTTCTTTCTTTTCTTGAATTCTTGAATACTTGAATGCTTTTGAGACCTACAAAAGTGTTAGCCCTCATAAAAAAATGAACACACATAAACTTTGAGATGATTTTAGGATCTTGAATTGTTGCAATAATGCTCTGAAATATTTCTCTTGACTTGCTCAATAGTTCTCTTGATAATAATTTTGTCAATAATTTTCAATTAGGTTTGAAATGATGCAATAACTAGGTATTTATAGGCATTTATTCAATTTTATGGAAATTAAATCTCAATGGCTGACTTTGGATAGTTGAAATTCAAATGTTAATTTTCCACAACTAACATATTTCAATTTAGAGGGAAAATAGGACACTCACGCTCAGGGCATGAGTGTCCTAGACTTATTTCAAAGATAGTTGGTGTCAAGGGCAATGCAATAAATAAATTCAATTGATTTTTCATTGTAATTCCTTAGAAATTGTCAAAAATGGGTCATTAAATGCATAATTTAGGAAATTAAATACTTAATTAAGTCCAATAATTTAAGGGGAGCCAAAAATAAGGTGAAATTGACACGGGTGACAAATTGTGATGATACAAGTGGGTTTAATCCCACAAAACAAGGAAAATTATTGCAAGGTATCTATTCATAGAATAGGAGTATGCTTCAACTTGTTTACAACTTCAAAGGGTAGTCCTACTACTCAACTCTATTTTTGAGCTATTCTCACAAAATTATTACCCTACATGTCTGATGCAAGAGCATTTGGGTCCACAAGCAATCTTACATCACCCAAAAATATTTCCTTTCAATTCTACTTTCTATATTTTATTAGTGTAGGTGGTTTGTTTCTCAGGGGGGGAAGTTCATAAATAACTTGAATAAACAAATAATGCCATCTTGTAAAGGAATCAAATGGGTTTTCAAATTAAAATTTCATGAAATTTGGATTATCAATGAGCAAGTATGGCCTTGTAGGTTTTCAAACTAGTACCAAACATTTGTCAAGATTTACATGTGAGCTAGATGATTGTAGAATTTGATATTTCTATGAGTTGTAGGCTTTTGGGCCACAATTGAATCTTTCAAAAGAATCCTAAGTGAATCAAAACTTTTTTTAGTCTGCTAATTGATGATTTTTTATGGATTTCCCAACATTGTGGGAAAGTGATGTCATCTAACTTTATAGAGATTTTGGTTGTGTCTAAACATCACCGATATTTTTGTGCCATGTGTGTTCTACAAAGTTTCATGTGTATCAGAATGTCTGTGGGTAATGATTTGGAGGAAAATTGGCGGCATATAATGTCACTCTTTCTCCAGCCAATAATTCAAAGATGTCCTAGGAGTCCCAATTGGATTGACCATCAACCTCACAAGGTGAGTCAATTCTCAATTAGGAGAACCTAGGAAGGGGGTTCTTTCAGCTTTTAGGGGTTCACCACCAAGCAAATTCTAGAAAAAGAAAAATAAGCATTCAACCTACAAAACCTAGTTATGCAAGCTAAATGAAGGAGGCAAATGATAAAATTATGCAATAACAAGATAGGATATGTTTACCTGGGAAGTTTGGAGATGTAATGAGGATTCCAGAAATGAAAATAAGTTGTCAAAATATGCTTGGGAGGACAAAGATGCCCTTACTATTGTCTTAGTCTCACTACTATTGTTTGAGGAAGATGCAGAATCTTTGAATCTCATAACAGAATCTCAAAGAATCTTTGAAAAATCCCCCTGGGAGGACTAAAATGCCCTAGGTGGTGTATTAGTTCCATTCTAGACTTCTGCAAACTCTGAATATGGTCTTGAGCTCCAAGGTCTACAGTTGCTTCTTCTCATATCTCAAATTCTGAAAGTTTCAGATATGACCTATAGGTGAGTTTCCATGAAGATGAAAACTTTGTCATGCAACTTTTCAACTTTGCATTCTTGCACTCCAAATGATCTTTAAGTCTTCAACCTAAATCTATAATCACAAGCATACAAGAGAGGGAAAACTTGTTGAATGTTAACAAATGGGGTTTTCCTTTGTCAAACCCCTTGTTGGTAATTAAACCTTGAAATGGAATGAAATAAAGTGGAGAAATAATGAATGAACAAAACATTATGTTGCAACTCACCAAACCCTTGTTGTAAAGTCTACAAACTTGTATGAAATGGCTGCAATAGATGTAGATCTTGAATCAATGGAATGCTTTGGTAGACCTTTCTTGAATTGCTTGCTTGAATCAAAACCCTACATCACAAATGTTAGCACAATAGCACACATGATGCAAGAATCTCCTTTGATATAATGCTTGAATCTTGACGATGACTCCAAAATGCTTGAAGAACTACTCTTGAATGCTCTTGTGAACTAAATTTTCTATTAGGAATTAATACTCAAGTTGCTAGGTTTCTTATATATGAAAATCAATGAATGAATGAACCTTTTATTTATACTTATATATGCTTAATATCTCAAAATTACATCACAACAATTAGACATAGGAAAACATTAATTAAAGGAGGCTAAATCTCGCAAGAATTTGAAATTAAATTCCAAAAATAAGCCAAGGAGGACTAAGATGCCCTAGGTGGCGTCTTAGTGCCAAGGCTTAAATCTCAAGGCATAGACTCCAAAAATGGACCTTTTTAGGTGTATTTAAAATTAGGGTCCCAAGACCTTTGGGGGACTAAGATGCCCTAGGTGGCATTTTAGTCCTAACCCAAAAATTAGGGACACATGGACAAAATCATTAAATGATAATTTTCCCTTTGATGATTGTTGGGATTAGCCAAAAAAATATGTAGTTTATTGGGCTCGTGGATGTAAAATAGGACCAATCAAGACATAAAGAAGGATAAATGAAGCAAAGCAATCCCAAACAAGTATGAAAATTCAAGGGTATGCATTTTCCTACACTATAGGTAATTCATAGTGAGTTGAACATAGTGATATAATGAATCAATTCAAATGAATAGGTCTACCTATGATGTCAACATGACTCTCAATAATGGCATCCTATATGGATTTTAGAAAAATTTCATCCAACTAATCTTAAAATGGAATTTTAGGATTGAAGTTGTTGACTATGATAATTTGGTATCCAATTAGTTTGCATGAATTGTGACATCATTTGATCTTGTGGGAATTCCGTGTGCATTTGGACATGGCAATAATTATGACCTCACTGTTCTCTTGCAATAATTTCATGTGCATTTGGAGGATTGTGGATTTCTTGTAGTCATCTAGTAATTGTAGATAAACACTATTGAACAAAATCTACAAAGTTTAATTATTTCTAATGAATAATCTCACTTATGACATCAACATGACACTCAATGACATCATTCTAAATTAATAACATAAAGTTACCATCCAACTAGATTTGAGGCAAAATTTCAAGTTGAGTTGTTGATTGTGGACTTTCAACTTATTACTTTGTAGATTTTTCACCTTCTACTACATTTGTAGATTTCAAGCTTGTTACTACATTTGTGGGAAATTTGAGTCTATTTAGATTTAAATGCTCTAGTAATTAATTAGAAGTTGTAACTACTAAAATTTAATCTGATTCAAATTCCTGGTCACCAAATGATACATGATGATGATGGCCTTCATTATGGAGGGTGGGGGAGGTTCTGAGATCTTTTGGCCAAGGAATAGAGGACTTTTCATGTGTAAAAACAAACAATGAGAGTTATAGTTACCATAAACTAAAAGGATTCCATGAAAAGAGTTTGATGAAGAGAACACTAGAGAAGTAGGGTGTTGTTAGAGAAGTGTAGTGACATGAGGGAGATGGAATGAAGAAGATGTTCTATAAATCATCTTATTACAATTGATTTGTAAATAAATGTAATTAAATTAGGTTATCTTATGATTTTATGCTTTTGTTGATTTGTATGGCTACAAGATAGGGATTCCTAGTAAGGACCCTAGTCATGACTACACTAGGATAATAGATTTATAATAGGATAGAATTTTTTGAAAGATAAGATCAAGATAGTGATTCTATCTAGTTAATTTGTAGGATTCAAAGACATGTCTATTTGAAAATATATGAAGTGTCCAAATCATGATGCAATTACAAAACTACATTATTGGATATATTGCATCATAATACTTCAACCCCATTTAAAAGAGTTAATATATCCATAACTATACCCTTTTCAATTACACAATTACTTTATAATTGTTGACTCAACTCATTTATGTTAATCTAGGATATAATATATTTTACCTCATTTATGTTAGTCTAAGATCAAGTTTATTTTATTTACCTTGACTTAGCATATACTTAGAAGAGGCATATTAAACTTTGAATTTTCTCTTAAGTTATCAAGTTGTATTAGTTAGAAAATAGGGAAAAAAATAGTTTTAAATTAAGATAATATATACTTGGAAATATTATTAAATGATAAAATGATAGAAAGAAAGAATTTAAATTGTATAAAATTAGATGATTAAAATTTATATTTTGTCCTTGGACATAGACTAAATGGTTGACTCATTGAAAGACACAAACAATAATTGTAGTTTTGAAATTCACTTACAAATTATGCAAGGGCATGGGCCCTCTTTACAAACAATAGTTACAATTTTTAAATTCACTCAACAAGTTGTGAAAGGACATGGGGCTTCCTCATGCACAAGCTAAAGTCAAATAAGATTTCTCACCCCTCACACCCACCTTTTTGGTGTGTTGTTTGTGTAGTGTCGTAAATTGTCACCCTTGACAATTTCACATTATGTTTTACCCCCTCTTAAGTTATTGGAACTAATTGAGCAACTAATTTCCTAAATTATGCATTCCATGGCTCATTTAAAAAAATTATCAACAAATTACAAACGAAAAACAAATGCATTCATTTAATAATTTGCCCCTAACACCTTAATTTCAAAAAAATAGGTTGGGACATAGTCACCCAAGGCAACTTGGTCCCTTATTTTGGCTCCAAATTTTAATATAGATCAGTGTTAGTATTTTATTATTTGAGATTCAAATATCCAAAGTAGGCTATCGAGATTTAATTTGTAGGAAATTAGAATAATTACATGTATTTAAATACCTAGCTATTGCATCATTTCAAATCAATCTATATATTATTGGAAAATTTAGTGATCAAGCAATTATCAAGCAAGTCAAGAGTAGAATTTTAGAGATTTATTGCAAAAAATCAAGATCTAAGAATCATTTCAAAGTATGTGTGAGTTTTTCATGTTTATGTTTGTGAAGACTAATCCTTGTAGATCTCCAAGAAATTCAAGCAAGAAATATCCAAACCTTGAGGAGATGTGTATGGATCTAGTCCTTCAAGGAAGTGATTGAAGGGTGGTGAGTTTTAGTCCATTGTTGATTCATTATTCCTCTTTATCATTTATCCCTACCCCTCAAAATGCTATGTTCTATCATTGACATTGGCATTGCCATTGTGGAAGTGGAAACACTAACACAAGGTTTGACTAAGGAAAGCCCCTAAATGGCACAACCCTTCGTATCTCTTTGAATGTGCAAGTTTCAAATCTAAAGAAGATTGGAGGAGCTTTGAAGATTAATTATTCATTATTGAAATTTAACCCTAAATATTATCAACTCACAAAAACTTGGTTAAAAAAATATCTGATAGTGCGACAAGTGGAAAACAAAAGCTTTGGTTTGGCTCCTAGTAACTACAAAAAAAGAACTAAAATTTAGTCACAAGGATATTGTCACCCTGGGAAACTTAGTCCTCCAAAACTAGCTTCAAGTTCATATCATAGGTGCACAGTGTCCTACTCTTTCCATTTCTATAATCTGAATTATTTTATGACTTTTTGTGTTTATTGTATTTGTATCAGAACTAAAATTTACATCATTATCTTAGTCATTGTATTAAATTTCATCCCTAAATTCATCTTAGATTTGGTCAAGGGTTGGTTGACTCACTTTTCAGGTTGTAAATCAATCATATATCTTGTTTAAACCCATCAAACCACCACAAACAAACCAAAAATCCCCTCTCTATCTAATGAAATAAGGAACAAGAGTTCAAATACCCAAAAAAGGGAGACCTCTGAGTATGTGCAGGATCATCATGGAAAAAATAGGCCCTTAAGTGGCGATAAAAAATCAAGAAATCAGAGTTAGGCAATTTGACGTAAAAATTTGAATAAGTTATCTATATTATTTCAAAAATATGTAAGAATAGAATCTATAGCAAATTGAATGTAGTTTTTAAACTACTAGGTTTATTTAAAAGAAACAAAAATCTATTTGGTGAAAATTTGAAATTTCAATGGTGTAGTACTTAAATTTCAGGGAAAAAATAAGAAGTAGGCATTTGTCTGACCACCTTAATAACAATAAAATGATAATATTATTTTATAAGATTTTAGATATAGCTCGAAACATAAAAAATTGCATTGTTTTGTTTCAAAATTGCACCAAAATCATCATTTTCATATTTTACCATATTATAATTAGTCAATTGTTGCATTTTCGATCTGAAAATTGCATTCATAATTGTCATTTATTATTCAAGCATTTTCAACATTGTTGCATGCTTGCATTTTGAGTTACATAATCATAAATTGAGAAAATTCTGGAAAAATAATCAATGTTAAACCTATTTGCACATAGATACAAAAGCCTTAAATAGTAAAGATTTTAATTTTTCAAAACCTTGCCTAGGATATAGTCACCTTGGGTGACTTAGTCTTGCTATTTTTGGCTCAAAATTATATGACAGAGCCCTCTTAGGATTCTTTGTTTGAATTTGTTGTTTATTTTCCAATTACTTGTTTCATAATAGTCTAAAGCTCATTGTAATTATCATATTTTTATAATAGCTAAGTTTTTTGGTTAAATTTTGATCTCCTTGAAATCCTTGGTTGATGTTTTATGTTATGTGTTTGGCAATGATCCTAACTTAGATAATGACACTCATGATCCTTCATCTCCCAATGTATATCTTCTTAGTGAAGATATCTTGAGTCAAGAAGAGGAAATCATGAATGAATTCGTAAACAATACCTTGCCTAACCCTACAAATAATGTGGTCCTTTACCCTTCTACAAAATGGATTGATCACTCATATCAACAATTAGAATCACCTACTATGCCACCACTTGAAATGCTTTACACATTACATAGTGAAAGTGATCAATAATTCATACCTCAACCAATGCAAATGGAATTACCTATTGGAAGCAACCAAAAGGAAAGCATACCACCCAATTCTCCTCCATCATATGATGAAAAATTTACAAACACACTTGTTAAATTCTATGGACAAGGCTTTAATATCTTAAGAAAATAAGGATGTGACATAAATAATGAACATCAAATCCATCCCCTTTTGGAAAAAAACACCATTTGAAGATACCAAGCTCCTCCTTCGTTGCATAAAACATTTGTTCCAACAACCAAGCCACATAAGAAAGGTGTGTCACATACCTCACGTCATTTATGTGAGACTAAGTGTGCCTTAGCCACACTTATAAACTTAGGATACATTACCTTAACACCTATTCATGAATGAGGAGATAAGAAAGGAAAGAATAAAAACACATCCTATTATGTGTATCATAAAATAGTTGGACACACTACTAATTAATGTTGTGCTTTAAAAAATAAATTGAAATAATTTGACCCTTATGCGATCGAATGATAGACTAAGGTATTATCTTTGCTCCTTTCAATGTGGTAGTTGTAGTATCATACAATACTCACTACCATGCACGAGGGTGTAAACTATCCTTTATGCAATCATATTTCATCTTGCAAGGAGTGAAACTCAACAATTCATCTTCACTCACCTTTCTCCCTACACTTGGGGTGGAAAAGGATTAAGTAGCCTTGTGTTAGGTGCATTCAATATAGTGAGGGATCCATTTGTATCTCCTTAAAATGTTAGTGTATCAAGTACACTAACTTTTTAAGGGGGCGTATGGTTCCCCGCTCATTTTTTGCATAAGAAATGGTCCCTTCTTAGTGATGATAGCATACATCTCCCAGGATGTGTGACCTTGTCAATGAAAGTGTGGCCTTCTTGATCTATTTTAGCATCTCCTTTGTGGTGATATTGGGCTTGATATCTCCTAAGAGTGAATTTTCTCGAAATATGATGATCCCCTTGGTGGTAGTGCTATGGTTGGTATTCCCTAAGGTGCAACCTTTTATTCCACGACTAGTTCTCTCTTGGTGGTGATATCATGTGTAATATTCCCTAAGGTGTGACCCTTCATGTATTGAGAAATGCCCCTTTATTAATTTTATAAAGCACCTTTTACGATGGTTTTGTTTTTAACATATCTTGAGGTTTCGGTCCCTTATCTTGTTTGTCTTCTTAGATGTTTATTCTCCTTCATAGGTGAGTTTTTGCACCTTCTTAGGTGATTTTTCACCTTTTTATGTAATTTTTTCATTTATGCACCTTCTTAGGCGAGAATTTATGTCTTCCTAGGTTAGGCTTTGGAAAATTCATTCATTAATTTAGCATAATGCAAATTTTTTATTCATGGAAGCCTCTTTTAACATGACCACCGAGCATAAGACACCTTTCTTGATAGTGGAGCCATTTGTTTCATGAGTGTTTAGCATAACAAAGCTTATTAGACCTTGTGGAACCCATCATATTGCATAGACATGTAGCATAACACAACTTTCTAGATATTAGATCCATGTAGCTCATGAGTTATGTGGCATAACACTATTTTTTATTCCTCATGGTAGCATTCCTTCATTCAATGGAAAAATTTTGGTATTTGAGATAATTTAAGACTAAGGTCTCTTTTCCTTAACAACTTGAATCCCTTTAGTACTAACCTTGTGTTTTGTTGTGTTTATTTTGTGTTTCTTCTTCATGTTTTCATTGTGTTTGCATCATTTTTGTGTTCATTTTATCGTCATCTACATATTATGTTATTTCATATTTGCCATCATGTATGCTTTGTGATTTTGACATGTATGTGTATGTTATCTTGCTATATTTCATACATGTTTGTTCCTTTATGTTCATGTTGGTTTTCCATGGGATCTTGGATCCTAGGTGGTTGTGCACTCCACCAATATCCTTTGTCATCTCATATCTTCAACATTTTGGATAGTCTAACACCTCTTGATATATATTTTCTATTTTAGTGTGAGTTTGAGAGTAAGTTCATACTCTCACTAAAGTGGGGGCTAAATGTAGTGTAGTAAATTTTCACCCTTGACATATCTATGCTTTACTCTCTCTTAAATTATTGGACCTAATTGACCGCCTAATTTCCTAAATTATGCATTCCATGGCTCATTTTAAATAATTATCGATAAATTGTAAATGAAAAAAATGCATTCATTAAAAACTTTTCACTTGACACCTTAATTTCCAAAAAATAGGGCCAGGACATAGTCACCCAGGGTGACTTAGTCCCCCTATTTTGGCTCCAAATTCAAATATGTTAATGTCGGTATTTTATTATTTGAGATTCAAATGTCCAAAGTTGACTATTGAGATTTAATTTGCAAGAAATTAGAATAATTACATATAAATACCTAGTTATTGCATCATTTCAAACCAATCTAGAAATTATTGGAAAATTTGGTGATCAAGCAATTATCAAGCAATTCAAGAGTATAATTTTAGAGATTTATCACTGCAATTCAAAATCCAAGCATCATGTCAAAATATGTGTGATTTTTTTCATGCTTATTGTGTGTAGTGAAAATTCTTAATCTAAAAATGCAAAACAAAATGAATGCAATGAAAAAGGAACACAACACCTTGGATTAGGCCTAGTTGAAACTAAACAAAACAATAATATAACAACAAGAATGATTATACCTTTTCTTGAATAGCTTGATAGAATGGTTGGCCCTTGATGATACTTTTGATGTGTGCTCCTTGATGGAAAGCTTACAATAACGATGGTGGTTGAATGATGGAAGATGGTAGGTGGGAGTGTAAATGGATTTGAATTCAAATTCTTGAATGCATGAGTGTTGCAATGATGGATAGAATGATTAATAATCTTCAAAAGACTTAACCTCTAACTTGAGGCCAAGGCCCTCCATTTAAAGAAAAATGGACGGCTAAGATTGATCCACCATGGACAAGATGAAGGGTTGTGGTGAGTTCAGGACTCACAAGCCCTCAAATCTTGTCATGTGGAGGGTGAGATGGAATAAGTACAAGGTGACATGGAAAATTCCATGTGGTTTTGGATTGAAGAATATTTCCTCAAAAAGGAATTCCTTGTCCCCAAGTGGGGTTGAAAGTGACAAGTGAAAACTTTTAGAATGTCCACTCTTGTCACCATGGGGATTGGAGAGGGCATTGGAGGAATAAAAGTGAATTTAAAATTCACAAGCTTGGAAGAAACCCATGGATAAGACAAGGTCCTCCAAAAGGAGGTCCTTGTCCCATGTACTTGATGTGAGCTTTGAGAGGTCATGGGGAAGACAAATGCATGGGGGGAGTAAGTGTGAATTTTTAATTCACATGGGGAAGAGGTCAAACCAAATAAGGTAAGTACCATGAAAGGTTGACTTAAGGACATGCTAGAAAAGGTAAGTGATTAAGATTAAGGTTGTGAAAATAGGTGATTAGGAAAATTAGTGAAGATTAGAGGCAAGTGGCCAAATATGGAGGATGTGACATTAATCCTGATTAAGGATATGCACATCCTAATGAAGAATTAATTAGATTAATCCATATTATTGAAAAGGTTATGGATGATGGGACAAGGAGAGAGAAAGAATGAATTTAAAATTGAAGAGGATAATTGACTAAATTAAATAGATTGATTGATTTATTTAATTTAGAGAGGAGATGTTAAAGGATAAAGTATTTTATTAAATACTTTTAGAAACCTTAGAGAATGGGATAATATTAATTAAATATGTCATTTAGTTAATATATAAGAATTAGATGAATAAACGATAAGATTTCGACCATATGGAAGTGGTGCAATTCAGATGTCTACATTTTTCCCCTCTTTGAGATAATGTTATGAAGTAGCATCATTTCAAAGAAAATTAAAATATAGCACCTAGAAGAAGATGGTTAGATTAAGGAAGATGCCCCAGTCATTCGAGGAGTGACTAGGAGGAAAGATGATGGGAGTGAATATGAAGATTAGGGATTGAGGCTGCCCCCTCGAGAGGACATGCGATTTTAAGAGAAAACAAGTGTGCTCTCAAAATGGATGAGATGATGCAAGGGTAGATGAGGAAGATGATGAAAAATGATGGATGAGAGAGGATGATAATATGAAGAGATAAAGGAAAGCACAAATGGATTCAAAGACAAATATGATATTGCCCTAGTAAAGCTACAAGACAGGATGGACTGATGGTGAATGGAGTATTGTTGATAAGGGAAGGATACATCCCAAAAAACACCAAGATAGGGACGGATACATCTCTATGAGAGTGTTGTTGATAAGGGAAGGATACATCCCAAACAATACAAAAGATAGGGAAGGATACATCTTGATTATGATGAGGATGATGATGAGTGGATCAAGGCTTGTAGCAGGGTTGGGAACAAGACCAATGATGTGATTAGATGATTTATGCTAGATTGAATGGATTAGGATTGGATGTATATGTGAGATGGTTAAAATGAATGAAGATGATGGAGGTAAATATGCAATGCAAGGGAAGAGAAAATGAAATGCAATCTTAATGCAATTTACCATTTTCGGAGCACTGATTTTTCCTATACAATAAGACACTAGGTACCGTGGTACATAAAACCAAGGTAGATTAGTGTCTAATGCATACAGAAACCCACCAAACAAGAAGGCTATCCCAACACCCCAAAGTTGCGATGAATTTGGTCGGGCTAGGTATTGGGATAACCACAAGCACAAGAGGATGACCCAACATAACACAAGACCTTAGGAGTCTTGGTGGGTACTTCATAGGACAACCAAGAAGACAACAACAAACAAAGATCAAGATATGTCCCTATGTTAACAAGTCAAAACACACCATAATATGATAGATCATGGCGGCCTTGAAAAGTGATGATAGGGAGCTCAAATGATAAATAGAAGCCAAAAGTATCAAAAGATTGCAAGCAATTGCAAGACATCCTTTACCATAGGATCGAGAGGATGGATGGGGATGATGAGGTCTATTAGGAAGTATACATCCTATTGAGACCAAAGATGGAGATGGATGGGGTGGATGAGGTATGTTAGAAAGGATACATGCTATTGAGATAAAAAATGGAGACTAAATGAGGTGATCGACATGATGCAGGATATTCGAAACTAATTAGATCTCATGATAATAGGGACCTTTATTTGGAAGCACTAGCTAGGATAGGGACATACTTGACGATACAACAAGATGAACATACGATAGGATGACAAGACAATAAAATTATGGCATAAGACCCTAAAGACCTAGGGGACACAAGAACGACACACCCTAAAGACCTAAGGGCTTGGGGGCTGATAAGAGATTAGCCTTGCCTATGTGAAAGTGTAGAGTCCTTGTAGTTCGACATAAGACCATGGATAAAATCGAAAAGAGGATGATGGAGGCATATGGTGGAGGACAATGACCAGATAGACTGAAATCAAATAAAATCAAGGAAAGCCTTGGGAGTGGATCAATTTATCGACCTTGCCTACATGCAAGCGCATGGGCAAAAAAATTCGAAAAGGATGAAAGACCCACGATGGATAAGAGAAAAAAGAGGAAAATGAGGACCTCGATGACAAAGGATAAACATAGGATAGAAAAATGACCTAGGGGTTGATCAAATGGTCAACCTTGCCTACATGAAAGCATAGGGGCAATGTAGTTCAATACAAGGCCAAATACAAATGATGGAAGATGATAGGATAGACGAAAAGCAAAGCCCCGGGGGTGAATCAAATGATCGACCTTGCCTATGTGAAAATGTAGGGGCAACGTATTTTGACAAAAGGCCAAAGATAGATAGTGGATAAGGGATGATGAGATGACCATGATAAGGAGATATGTTGATGGATCTGATATGATGAGCCAAGATAGGTCATGCAGATGGGATGGTCGATATGCATAAGATGAAGCTCAGGGATGGGATAGTTAGAATATGAACTAGGAGGATGAGGAAGATGTGAGGAATAGATGAATGTCATTGGATTGCATGGGGGTTAGCCTATAGCTATATACCAATGACAAGGGTTTAGGAGATGGAAGGAAAGATAGAGGTAAATGGGTGGATTGATGGGGAGATAGGAAGATGCTAGGATAGGTGGATAGAAGGATAAGGATTTGGAAGGATAAAATGGATTATTGGATGGATAAACGGATGGGGAGATAAGGATGAAAATATGGAAAATTACTAGTGGATGGGTGGATAGGGAGATAATGATTTGGAAGATGGAAAGGATTACTAGATGGATGGATGGATGATGTCACCAAGGACCATGGTATAAAGAAGGAGATTCCCCACTCAAGATATGTCACGCGTGGCGAGGCAAGAGGGATGATAGATAGCAAGATGGAGAGATAAGAAATGAAGACGGATCGTAGTAGGATGGGTAGATAATGGAAGATAGATAGATTTGGATAGGATGCATTGATAAGAAAGAAGGATGGAGGAGGATAAGGGGTATGGCAGCATATGGGTGAGGGGAATGTATGCCAAGAGGTGTCCAAAGCATTTATATATGTTTTCCCCTATCTATATCAAGATCACAAAGAAAATGAAGGGGTTGGGATAAATGCAATATGATGGATAAGATGTAGAAGTTGGGTGGATGTAAGGGACGACGGAAGGGGATGCATAGATCGAAGTTGCCCCCAATTGTGGAAGTAAATTGGATGGGGGATTTATACATGAGACCTGTTTGCTATTTTTTCATCATGGTACTTATCCAAGGTGCTTGTTGGCCAAGTTTTCACCATTGGACAAATTATTTCTCTTTACTCTTTTTTTTTTTCTCTTTTTCTCTTTTTTTGATTTTTTTGACCCTTTGGGACTTTTCAGACAAAAATGCAGATGCAGATGGAGAAGGAGAAGGATAGGGATGAATGGATAAATGGATTCAGAAGAAATTTGATAAGGCAATAGATGAAGGACTCAAACATCAAGTTCCATATGAGGTAAAATGAGCCCGTGTGTAAAGTGACTATTGGATGTTCGTACAACTGTATTAGAATGGATTGATTATGCAAGGGGATGGATTAAAAGGATTTGATGGGGGAGATATGGGGGATAATGGATGGGATGCTGGAAAGTGTATGGATGGAATGATCGAGTGGATGTGTGATGGGGCATTTTGTTTAGGACAAACATTGGCACATGTGGTAGTGGATGTGAAAGGATAGGGGGATGAATGGATGGATATTGTGGCGATAATGGAGGAGTTGGGATATTGAATTTTGGAACATAACGACACAAAAAATATTTAGGAGATGGAGGATGTGAATGATTTTTTGTTGGATTAGCAACTTTGGATGTCGTTATGGATTTTTAATTTGAAGGCATTGCCTCTTCTTTCTTTGGGATCCACATGGTTTTGATCGTTGCTTTGGTGGGTCTTTGTGGCCTATGGTTGTTATTTAGCTTTTGGATTTGATTTTTCTCTTCTTCGAAATGTCTTTTGAAGGGGACCTGAGGAGCTTTAGATTCATGTGGATGTTTGGATTTATGCATTTTTACTTTGGCATCCAAAGTGCTTGTAGTAGCAATGGGATGGGTAGGAGGTGATGGATGATGTGGAGAAGACACACATGGAGTGTAGAGGTAGGATTTTGATGATGGTGTGTCGATGGAGGATGCAAGATAGCATGCGTGTAGGGGTGCCTTTGTTGATCCTGATTAGGAGTTATGAAGTTACGATTTTTATGCTACGTGCTATGGATAGGTGATGGATGGATGAAAGGATGAATAGGATGAGATGGAGGAGGTGAATTTGGGATATAAGGGCCCAAAATGGATTTTGTAGTAGATGGAGGATAAGCGATGGTGGATGGAGGGATATAAGAACCTAAAATGGACTTAGAGGATGAAGGGGGAAGATGGACAATTGTTTTGAGGTAATATGATGGAGGAGGGGGGATGACAACAAATGATTTGGTGGAATGGTGGGAAGTGCCTCTCATTCCTTTAGAAGAGGATCATTTACAATGTATGGAGGTTGTACCAACATTTTTGGATTGTGAGTCTTGGGAGATATATCAAGACCTTGCATACCAGGATTTTCTTTGACTTGCATGGGCTCTAAAGTACCTTTCTCATGAAGGCCTAAACCTTTTCCTTGATAGTTCATCTTCTTGAGCATTTGATCTATGGTAGAATACTTATTCTTTTCGAAGCATGATGCGAGCCCATTAGCTAGTGGAGAAAGAAGGGTGGTGCATATGCTTTGTTTTTTTTCTGCAAGAAGACCACCATGGATGAGTGCAAGGTTACCGAGGTGATATAAAAGTGGTGGTGGGATGGTAGGACTAGATGGAAACAAAGGATCATGAGATGAAGATGATGGGATAGTAGTAGCTTGATTGGGAGGAGTGAATGATAAGGGATCAGGAAAGGGATTAGGTAGTATGACAAGATCCAAATTTGTGGCAGTGGGTTATAAAGGCTCATGAGATGGGGTGATCAGATATTGAGTGAAAAGGGGATCATGGGATGGAGCGGGCGAGCTAGTGTGATCTTGAGATGGAGTAGATATGATGGTAGGATTAAGATTCAGTGGAGGAAAGGAATCATGATCTTGGGATGGAATGGATGGGATGGTAGGATCTAGATTTGGAGGGGATATGCTTGTATTCTTTGGATCAAGCCCTTGGCATGGCTCATTTTGTGTGGGAGGCATGATCATGGAGGATTGTTGGAGGGACTCCTTAGGTGGGGGATATTGAAGGACGAAGGATTCATGATGGTCATGGGATGGAAGTTCGGTAATATCAGGATTAGGACGAGTGGATTGGATGTCTCCAATGAATTGGGTGGATCTATTAGTAAAATATGGGGATTTGATGGACTTAATGGGTATGACGGGCTCAACCATTTGGACAGTGTTGGGAGTGATAGGTGTAGGATGGGGGAGGGTCTCATCACTAGTAATCATACATGATAAAGTCGGAGGGCATTGTTTCACAACATCAAGATGTGGATTTGGGGATGTCTCTTCTATCATGAGTCCTTGGGTGACACTTGGAAGGGATTTAGGATTAGGTGGGATGATGGGAATGGATGGAGGATTAGGGATTAGTGGATTAGGATTAGATGAGTGGATGGGATTGGATGGAGGACTAGGAGTGGTCAGAGGACTAAGATGAGGGATTGGTGGATTAGGATTAGATGAATGGATGGGAGGATTAAGATACAATGTGGTAAAAGGGGGAGTGATGCAAGAGGATGCGGATGATGAATTAAGATAGGGGGATGCAGATGTTGGATTAGGTTGGGAAGACTGGGATGGTGGGTTAGAGTAGGAAGATGTGGATGATGAATTAGGATAGGAAGATTGGGATGATGAAGGAATGTAAGAAAATGTGGACATTGGATTAGGATGGGAAGATGTGGATATGGGATTAAGATAAGAGGATGTGGGTGGTGGCTTGTGATAGGAAGGTGTGGATGTTGGATTAGGATAGCAATAAGTGGAGGCTGGATTAAGATGGAAACATAGAGATGTGGAATTAAGGTGTGAATATTGGGATGGTGGATTATGATAGGAAGGTGTGGATGTTGGATTAGTAGGGGAGGATTGAGGTGGTGGACTACCATAGGAAGACATGGATGGTGGGTTGGCATAGAAGGATATGGATGATGGATTAGGATAAGAATATTGAGATGGTGGATTAGGATAAGATGAATATTGGGATGGTGGATTATGATAGGAAGGAGCGGGTGTTGGATGAGGATGGGAAGATTGGGATATGGGATTAAGGTAGAGGTATTGGGATTGTTGATGATGATAAGGATAGGAGTATGGGGAAGGTGGATCACTATAGGAGGATATGGATTTTGGATAGGATAGAGGTGGACAGGGAGGACATGATGAATATGTGGATGGTGAGGATATTGGATATCCCTTGTCAAGCGTACCATACAAAATGTTATTGGATGAAGAGTTTGGAGGAGTGGCTAGATTTTGGGAGGAAATTGGGAAAATCTTACTAGAAATGATAGCATCATAGGGATCTAGATTATACTCATCTTGATCAACAAGACTTTCGTTATTGTCATCAACGTAGTTAGGATTCCCCTTGACTACTATTATTGGTCATGCAGAAGGAGGATAAGGATTCATGATGAATATAGATTAGAAGGAAAGAATAGATGATGCAAGAGGATGGATTGGAAGAAGATGGAAGAAGATATAGGTGGACTAAAGCTCAAGTTGGGATTTAGGTTAAGCTCAAATTGGGATTGGATAAAAGCTCAGATTCGGATTAGATTAAAGCTCAAATTAGGATGATGGGATTAAAGATCATATTAGAATGGGATTGGAGCTTAGATTAGGACTAGATTAAAGCTCAGATTATGGTCTAAAATAGTCCAGGGGTGACAAGATTGAGAAAACCGAAAATTAAAATTTTCATTTTTTTTCGATTTTTTCTAGCGTAGTAAATCACGTTTTTGGAGGTCTTCGGAGCAGAATTTGGGGTTGAAACTTGCATATGTCCTTAATATTGGGTTTTCAAAAGCACTCTATTTTTGGGACTAAATTAGTACTCTAGGTGACCTTTGTGACGGTGTAAACGGTTTTGAATTCTGAGCACCGAGTAGAAATTTATGACCCCAACAAGTTGGGGTAAATAAATTCCTAGTTTTTTAAAAAATTGGATGGTTTTGGGGATGGATAGGATGAGGAGGAATGATTGAATGATGATTTTAGATTGAGGAAGATGTAGATTAATTGTGATATGAAGGATTGAATCTTCGGATGCAATGAACAAGGCAAACAACAGTTGAACGAACATCAAAACAAGCCTGAACAAGGCCCCGAATGAAGAAGAAAATAGTTGTTTCACCCCATTGTTCAGGTCAGGGTCGTCCCTTTTGAAGGGAGAAGGGTGTAGTGTGGAATACCTCCCTAACACTAATACAATAGAGGAGAAGTGGTAAAATGATTTCATAAGCTTCTTAAAACTACTGAGATGAATACATACATCATAAAAGAGATAACATGGAATTATACAATCACATATAACACAAGTATTTATGTGGGAAATCCCTTTCGGGTAAAAAACCCACCACACCAAGCAAAGACTCTATATATTACAGTAAGAAAAAAGATTACATATATAGTTCAGTCTTCACTCTTTGATAATCAGCTCACAACATCACTCCAATTATACATCCACCCACTATTACAATGCTCATAGGATACAATGAATTTCAACTCTTAGTTCGACTAACTTTTCCATACATCAACTTACTTCAACCATCACCCATGATTGATATATATAGTAATTTAATCGACTGCACAAGTCATACATCTCATTAAACATCTCAACCAATCACAGGACTCCAGTAATCATGTATTGTTTACCCAATCAAGCAATCGATCTTCTTTGGTTGATCTTCTTTGCATTGGGCTGCCCAAGCATTAACTCCATTGCCTAAAATTGATTTTTTCATCAGCTGAACAAGTCATGCATTTACTACTTTTACCTTTTTGGTATTTGGCCAATTAGATGTTTGGAACTTGCCACATGTCACCTCCTCATTCGCTCGTCGCTTTGACCTTTGGTCCACGTCAGTCAACCAAGCTCTGAGCTCGTCCATGTCTTTACCAAACCACTGCTTCGAGTTCATATGTTCACCGCGGTATGGCGGTGATCCCATGTCAATCCAACTTCGAACTTTAACTGCACCACCACTAAGCTAGGTTTTCCCCACCACGGTATGGCGATAACCACCCGATAGACCACCATGGTTTACCATGCTACTATGAAGGTCACCAGGCCATCCCATGGTAGGGCGGTGACTATCCTAGTTGATTTCCAATGGTCTCACATCGGCCACCACGGTGAGCTAGATCACCACCCGCGGTGGGGTGGTAACCGCCAGGCTCCACCTTTGGTGGCCCATCGCGACCACCACGGTGAGCCTCCCCACTGCCCGTGGTGGGGTGGTAACTGCCAACCTTCACCGTTGGCAGCTTACCATGACCACCATGGTTGCTCAAAGGACCACCCAAGTAAGGTGGTAAGTGGTCTTCGCAGGCCACTAGCCGCTTACCATGGCCACTGTGGTAAGGAAACACACTGCTCATGGTAAGGTGGTGGTAGTATGGAAAATTGCCAACCCTTCACCGTGGTAACACCAAGGTAAAAAAAGACCACCACGGTAAAGCGGTAGAGGCTGAGATAGTGAAAATTTTGCCAAGTCTTTTTTGATAGAGGTTTAAAGATGGAAATTGAGACATATTTTCCCAACAAGCTCCCACTTGGCGAAGACTTCCAGCTCCCTCTAGACTTCAAAAAATTTATGACTATCATAGGCCCCAAGGCCCATCTATTTTGTGCTCACTGGCTTCATTAATGCATCTGCAACATTCTTCAAAGTGTCGACCTTTTCAAGACAAACCTTTCCGTCTTCCACCATGTCCTTCACGAATTGATACTGCACATCAATGTGCTTTGTCCTAGCATGGAAATTCGGGTTCTTTGCCAAACAAATGGCACTTTGACTGTCACAGCAAATCGTAATCTGCTTTGCATTAAAACCAATATCAAAACACAAATGACTCAACCAAACTGCTTCCTTGCAGGCATGTGTTACTACCATGTACTCTACCTCTGTAGTGGATAAAGCGACTACAGCTTGTAGCTTGCTCATCCAACTAATTGCTCCACCATTTAACATGAACGTGTATCCACTGGTGGATCTCTTGTTGTCAATGTCCCTTTCCCAATCAGAATCAACATATCCACGAATGTTGATTGTCCTCTGTGATGCAACCAAACTACCATGGTAACACAATTCATATTCAGAAGTCCCCTTCAAATATTTGAACAATCTCTTCACAGCATCCCAATGTGATCTTCCCGAATTTTTGATAAAACGGCTAAGAACTCCCACTACTTGGGAAATGTTTGAACTTGTACAGACCATCACATACATTAAACTACCAAAAACACTTGCATACGACACCCTGTTCATGTCCTTCATCTCAATAGCAAACTTTGGACAATCTTCAACAGATAATTTTCTTCCCTGCATGACTGGAACAACTAGCTGCTTGCAATCATTCATATCAAATCTCTCAAGAACTGTATTGATATACTTACTCTAACTTACCCAGAGCTTTATGCTTGTTCTGTCCCTAGTTATCTTCATTTCCAGAATATACCTTGCCACACCCAAATCTTTCATTTTGAACTTTGTAGACAACTGAGATTTAAGATAAAAAATAATAGACTTGTTATTTCCTATGAACAACATATCATCCACGTACATGGTAATAACAAGTACACGATCATTTTCAGATTTATAATAAACACAATGATCAAATTTTGATCTCACAAATCCCATAGACAACACAAAAGTGTTAAATTTCTGGTACCACATTCTAGGAGACTACTTCAAACCATACAGATATTTTTTTAATTTACAGACCAAACTTTGTTTACCTTTTTGAATGAAGTGCTCAGGATGGGATATCTAAATCTCTTCTTCCAGCTCTCTATGGAGAAATGTTGTCTTCACATCCATCTACTCAATTTCTAAGTCATACGCTGCTACCAACGACAACAAAAATCTGATAGATGTCAGCTTTGCTACAGGGGAAAAAATCTCTTCATAATCAATTCCCTCAATCTGGGAAAATCCCTTTGCAACCAATCTTGCCTTATACTTCTCAACACTGCCATCTACACTAGTCTTCTTTTTGAATACCCATTTACAGCCAATAGGCTTTCGCCCTTCAGGAAAACGTACCAAGTCCCAAGTTTCATTCTTCTTCAATGAATCCATTTCTTCATTCATGGCTTCCAACTAGGAATTTGCATCAGGCATGCTGATTGCTTCTTTTATAGTCCTAGGTTGATCAGTGCTAGTAATTAAGGAATAGGCACAGTTCAAATTTAACATTGAGAAACCATACCTTTTAGGTTGTCATTTTTTAGCTGCAATTGTGGTTCTTCATCTTCAGAACTCTCAGAGTTGCTTGAACTCTCCTCAGTTTTAGGTACACCATTCAGTTCTTTCCTTTCTGGAGTTTGGGGAATCTCAATTGCATCATTCTTCTTTTCTTTTTGATCTATCTTGAGCTATTGATCACTTACGAAAGGATTCAACTCATGAAATATCATACTTCTTCTATACAAAACCTTGTCAATAACAGGGTTCCAAAGCTTTTATCCCTTCACACTAGTGCCATAGCCGATGAGAATACATTTAACAACCTTGTTATCCAAATTTGATCTTTTCTCATTTGGCACATATGCATATGCCTCACAACCAAAGACACAAACATTTCTTAGAGAGGGCTTCTTACCAGACCACGCTTCCAAAGGTGTCTTATCAACAAGAGCAGAGCAAGGAGAATGATTTACCAGATAACATGTTGTAGCCATAGCCTCAGCCTAGAACTTCTACTCTAGACCAGCACTGCTCAACATACTCCTTGCCTTTTCCATTAGCATCATGTTCAACCTTTCAGCAACTCCATTCTATTGTGGGCTATAAGGTGTAGTTTTATGGCTTTAAATTCCATGATTTGTGCAATACCTTTCGAAATCTGCAAAGAAAAACTCACCGCCATTGTTTGTCCTCAAGCATTTAATTTTCCTTCCAATCTGATTTTCTACTAAAGTTTTAAATTCTTTAAACTGGCTGAACATTTCTGATTTACTTTTAAGAAAGTCCACAAATGCCCTTCTCGAATAGTCATCAATAAAAGAAACATAATATCTAGACTTTGATAACGAATGAATTAACTGGACCAAACACATCAGAATGAACATAATCCAGTACACCAAAAGATTTATGAGGAATCAAGTAAAATGAAACATAGTGTTGTTTTCCATAGATACAATGTTCACAAAAATCGAACTCAAGGTTACAATCATCAAGCCCTTCTACAAGATTTTTATTTTTCAAGGTTTTTAAACCTTTCTCACCTATGTGACCAAGTCTATGATACCACAACATAGTCATATTTTTTGGTAGTTTTACCTCCAAAGAATTTGTAGATAGAGGAGTGTCTACATCTTCCTCTATAGGAACAGTTTTGTTTGACTTTACAGAGGAAATGTTGCATTGAATAGGACATGCATCCAGCTTGTACAGAGTTCAAGTACGTACACCCTTAGCCAACACCATTGCACCTCTAGCCATCTTACATCCTTTGCTTGAAAAAGAAACTTCTACACTAGCATAATTTAACTTATTGACAGAAAGAAGATTACAAGCCAAACTTGGTATGTGCAGTACACCACCAATCCCTTTGACTCTACCTCTACCAAAAAACTCCAACATTGAATCACTTGTCAAGTACACCTTTCCTCCATCATACTTCTCATACTTTGAGAACCATTCTCTATGAGATGTCAGGTGAAAGGATGCACATGATTCAACCAACCAGACATCTTTTGATGCCTGAGTTGTCAAGGCTGCAATGAAGGCGTCTGCATCACTTTGAGATGATTCATTGTCTGAAGAATTCTTCTTTTCCTCCTCCTTACAATCCTTTCGGATATGACCAGGTTGTCCACAATTTCAGCATTTCACCATGTAATTTTTACCAGGAGACTTTGATCTGCCTGCAAATTTGGATTTGGACTTCTTGTCCTTCTTCTTGCTTTTCTCCTATGGTCTACCTCAAACAACAAGAGCCTCTTTGGCCATTTTCGAAGACTTCCTCTACATCTCTTCAGACAATAGTGAGGCAACAACGTCTTCTATTTTGAAAGTAGTGGTTGTACTTCCAATAGCCATCACAAGATGATCCCAACTGTCAGGTAACAAACACAACAAGATCATGCAACAATCCTCCTCCTCCATATTTACACCTACAAATGCTAGCTGAGTAACACTCATATTGAACGAGTTTAGATGGTCTGCAACATATGCACCTTCTTCCATCTTCAAGGAGTGCAGCTTCTTCCTCAGGAAAAACTTATTTACTAGAGACTTTTCATGATAAATATCACCAAGCTTCTTCCATAATGAAGCTGCAAACTTCTCCTCATGGACATTGAGGAGTATAGAATCGACCAGACTCAGTCTTATCAGACCTCTTGCTTTTCTATCTACAAGGTCCCAATCCTCTTGTTTCATACTTTGTGGCATAGTTCCAGAGACTGCAACCCCCAGGTCTCTATCCACAAGTAAGTCTTTCATTTTGAGTTTCCATATCTCAAAATTGCTGCCATTGAATTTTTCAATCTCTACTCTACTTGATGTACTCGCCATCTCAAACAAAAACAGGTTATAACTTTGCAGGACTCCCACTGGAATAGTATTATCACAAAAAACTAACCTTTCTAACAAGGATAACACAACTGGCTAGGCTCTGATACCACTTGAAGGGAGAAGGGTACAGTGCAAAATACCTCCCTAACACTAATACAATAGAGGAGAAGTGCAAAAACAAGTTCAAAAGCTTCTTAAAACTACTGAGATGAATACATACAACATAAAAGAGATAACATGAAATTATAAAATCACAAATAACACAAGTATTTACGTGGGAAAACCCTTTCGGGTAAAAACCCCACCACACTAAGCAAAGACTCTATGTATTACAGTAAGCAAAAAGATTACATATATAGTTTAGTCTTCACTCTCTAATAATAAGCTCACAACAACACTCCAGTTATACATCCACCCACTATTACAATGCTCATAGCATACAATGAATTTCAACTCTTAGTTCGACTAAATTTTCCATAGATCAACTTAATTCAACCGTCACCCATGATTGATATATATAATAATGTAATCAAGTACATAAGTAATACATCTCATTAAACATCTCAACCAATCGCAATACTCCAGTAATCATGTATTGTTTACCCAATCAAGCAATCGATCTTCTCTTATTGATCTTCTTTACATCGGACCACCCAGGCATTAACTCCATTGCCTAAAATCAATTTTTTCATCAGCCGAACAAGTCATGCATTTACTTCTTTTACCTTTTTGGTATTTGGCCAATTAGACGTTTGGAACTTGCCACATGTCACCTCCTCATTCATTCGTCACTTTGACCTTTGGTCCAAGTCGGTCAACTCAGCTCCGAGCTCGTCCATGTCTTTACCAAACCACCTCTTCCAGTCCATACATCCACTACAGTATGGTAGTGAGCCCATGTCAATCCGTGGTGGACATATGGATTGGCATGGGCTCATCGCCATACCTCGGTGAACTCGGTTTTGCCCACCGTGGTATGGTGGTAACCACCCAACAGACCACCATAGTTTACTGAGCTACCGTGGAGGCCGCCAAGCCACCCCATGGTAGGGCAGTGGCCATCTTGGCTGACCACCAGTGATCTCATCACAGCCACCGTGATGAGCTATATCACCACCTGCAGTGGGGCGGTAAACGCCAGGCTCCACCACTGGTGGCTTACCGCAACCACCGCAGTGAGCCTCTACACCACCTGCGATGGGGCGGTAATCATCAGCCTTCACCGCTGGTGGCTTACCATGGCCACCATGGTTTCTCAAAGGATCGCTAGCGATAAGGTTGTAAGTAGTCTTCACAAACTGCTAGCCACTTACCGTGGCCACTGTGGTAAGGCAACACACCACTCGCGGTAAGGCAGTGGCGGTCTGGTAGATCGCCAACCCTTCACCGCAATAAAGTAGTAGAGATTGAGGTAGTGAAAAAATTTCCAAGTCTTTTTTGACAGAGGTTTAAAGTTGGAAATTGAGACATCTTTTCCCAACACCTTTGGGGGCAAGGTCACCTATTCTAGCAGGGCAGCGTCACATGTCAGGGGCAAGGCCGCCCAAACTTGGGTAGGGTTTCCTGTTCTAGGGCAGGGTCGCCCAAACTTGGGCAAGGTCATCTATTATGGGGTGGGCAAGGTCGTTTATTATGGGATATAGCTGCCTATTTCTAGAAAATTGGTGAATTTTGACTTGGTCTCGGTGAAAAATGACTCAAAGAAGAAGGGCAGGATCACCCCTTTGAGGGCAGGGTCGTCAGGTGATCCCACAATAGTGGTTTACAATTTTTGGCCAAACTAGACACTGAAATTATTATTTTTATATAAATCTTCACATTTGGGCACCTATAGCGGCTAAACCATGAGGAATTTGAAGATGATGCAAACTAGAGTCTCATCAAATTTTGTCTCTAGATTCTAAAAATATTTTTTTCAATTTTTTTGGAATAATATTGCACTTCCTTTTCCATCTCCCACGAAAACTATTTTTTTTTTTCAGAAAACAACATTTTTAAATAGTGACGCTCACCGTATACAACATGATTTATTTTGTGTGAAGGATAAAATTCTATTTTTTTCAAATATAGATTTGTAACTAGGATATCTAGCACTTTCATTTGATCTCATATTTTTTTATTGAATATTGTTTCCTTAATAGAGTTTCGAAGTCAAACCAATTGCAATTCAGACATAGGCGGACTGTATATAACATAAATTTTTCTATATGTATCGAAATTAAAGGTTTTTTTTTCAATGGATCAAAGGCATCGATACCTAGCACGAACATATTTAAAAATATATATATTTTGATAATTTTCTATTTTTCCACATGTGCAAAACAAAGAGCTTGATTTTCGGTGAAAAACCTATGTTTAATAAAACTAAAAAAACACATACATAATAAAACCAAAACATATTAAAATTATATTCATGGGATAACTCATTTAGAGGAATACCATAATCATTTCAAATAAATTTTAAATGAATTCATTTGATCCCCCAAAAGGTAAATCAAAAGTGATTTTTTATCAGCATTTTGATAGGTGTAAAGGAGACTCATTTATAGGTATGGTTTGAAACTAGCGAGGTTCTATCCAAGGGGGTTTGATCTCAGGTGGTTTTATCAAACCCTCTTCAATTGAAATCCTTAAAAGCAACTTTTAAAGGCTTAAATCATTATATTTTCTAAAAATATGTGATTTTCGCAAAAATTAGTTCCTCTCAGAAATTGTAAACCAACTTTGTGGGATCGCCCTGCCCCTTTGAGGGAAAGGTCACCCCTTTGAGGGCAAGGTAGCCTTTGTGTGTTGATCTGAACTTAACTTAGGCAAAAAATAGTAATGGCAAAGGACAAAAATGACAAGCAAAAGGCCAAAACTGACTGACAATCATTGGTTTTTCACAAGAAAACAGTTCAAATAGCACAAGCCTAGTTTAGTGTTAAGGCTATGGTCAACATGCTCCTCTATCTAGGCTTAACAAGGTTTCAAAGGGGATCCCTGATATACGCACAGTACGTGGGGCACAACCATGAACACCAGTTCTTCACAAGCGTGAGTCAACAGCTTCCAATGAGAGACTGAGACTAGGAGATCATACCAACTCTTCATGTCTTGTCTAGGTATCACCCTAGCGTTGACACTCCGCTAAACATGACTTTCGTCTCCCCCCTTTATATACCCCGCTAGTACGCATGGTTGGAATCATCCCTTGGGGTGATGAAATCCCCAAGCAGTTCTCGCTAAGAAAATAAAAAATGGGTAAAAAGGACTAAGTGGACTATGATTTATCTTCACCCAAGATCACCAAATGGCGCAAGGGGATTGGATATGTCAATAGTCCACTTGTGCAAACACAAAAAACAAGTTTATTGACCCCTCCTAATTAAGTCTATGTTCCTAGTTTAGAAATGGAAACAAGAAATTATCTAAACAAACTTTCTCCCCCTACAAAAAATGTGTTAGTAGTTTCATTTTTATGTCTTGGACGATCGAGTTGCATAAACGTTAGTAACAAAACACACTCAATGAGAAACAGATGTGAGCAGGTCATAAATGGTGAAAAATAGTCATAAACTGAATTCTGGAATTAAAAACTGACTAGTTGTTTACTTGTTTTACCTTTGTTTTGGGTGTGGTTACCTCTATGTTTTGGGCAAGGCCGCCTGTTTTTCCAAAATTTGCAGAAAAGTCAAAAAAAAAAAAAAGGTTTTTGGTCCAAGTCGCCTGCTCGTGGGAGGGGTCACCTATTCGTGGACCTGAACCTACAAAAAGTCAGAAAAAAAGAGAAACCAAAAATACATAAATCAAGGTTTTGGGTGGGGTCACCCCTTTCTAGGTGGGGTTGCCTATTCGTGGGTGGGGTCGCCCCTTTTTAGGCAGAGTAGCCTATTCATGGACCTGAACCTGAAAAAAGTTAGAAAAATAGAGAAAAACATAAATGTAGAAATCAGGGTTTTGGGCAGGGTCACCTATTCGTGGGCGAGGTTGCCCCTTTTTGGGTAGGGTCACCTATTCGTGGACCTAAACATGCAAAAAGTTAGAAAATAGAGAAAAATAGAAATGCAAAAATCAAGGTTTTGGGCAGGGTCGCCCCTTTGTGGGTGGAGTCACCTTTGTATTCTTGAACCTGCAAGATTTCAAAAAATAGAAAACGTAAAAGTAATAGACCCGTGATGTGGGTCCCACCAAGCGTGACAGAAATGTGTGTAGTGAAAATATTTAATCTAAAAATGCAAAACAAAATGAATGCTATGAAAAAGGAACACAACGCCTCAGATTAGGCCTAGTTGAAACTAAACAAAATAGAAATATAACAACAAGAATGATTATACATTTTTTTGTCTAGCTTCATAGAATGGTTGGCCCTTGATGATGCTCTTGATGTGTGCTCTTTGATGGCAAACTTACAATAATGATGGTGGTTGAATGATGGAAGATGGTAGGCGGGAGTGTAAATGGATTTGAATGCAAATGCTTCAATGCAAGAGTGTTGCAATAATGGCTAAAATTTTTAACAGTCTTCAAAAGTCTTAACCTCTAACTTGAGGCCAAGGCCCTCCATTGAAAGAAAAATGGATGGTTAAGATTGATCCACCATGGACAAGATGAAGGGTTGTGGTGAGTTCAGGACTCACAAGCCCTCACATCTTTCCATGTGGAGGGTGAGATGGAAGAAGTACAAGGTGACATGGAAAAGGCCATGTGGTCCCAAGGTATTTGCAAATACCTTGGGATTGAAGAGGATTTCCTCAAAAAGGAATTCCTTGTCTCCAAATGGGGTTGAAAGTGACAAGTGAGGAATTTTATAAATTCCACTCTTGTCACCATGGGGATTGGAGAGGGCAATGGAGGAATAAAAGTGAATTTAAAATTCACAAGCTTGGAAGAAACCCATGGATAAGACAAGGTCCTCCAAAAGGTGGTCCTTGTTCCATGTACTTGAAGTGACCTTTGAGAGGTCATGGGGAAGACAAATGCATGGGGGGAATAAGTGTGTGTTTTTTATTCATGTGGGGAAGAGGTCAAACCAAATAAGGTAAGTACCTTGAAAGGTTGACATAAGGACATGCTAGAAAAGGTAAGTGATTAAGATTAAGGTTGTGCAAACAGGTGATTAGGAAAATTAATGAAGATTAGAGGCAAGTGGCCAAATATGAAGGATGTGACATTAATCCTGATTAAGGATATGCACATCCTAATGAAGAATTAATTAGATTAATCCAGATTAGTGAAAAGGTTATGGATGATGGGACAAGGAGAGAGAAAGAATAAATTTAAAATTGAAGAGGATAATTGACTAAATTAAATAGATTGATTGATTTATTTAATTTAGAGAGGAGATGTTAAAGGATAAAGTATTTAATTAAATAATTTTAGAAACCTTAGAGAACAAGATAATATTAATTAAATATGTCATTTAATTAATATAGATGAATTAGATGAATAAACGATAGGATTTTGACCATATGGAAGTGGTCAAATTTGGATGTCTATACTTATGTTTATGAAGACTAATCCTTGTAGGTCTCCAAGCAATTCAAGAAAGCAAGATACAAACCTTGACGAGATGTGTATGAATTCAGTCCTTCAAGGAAGCTATTGAAGGGTGGTGAGTTTTAGTCCATTGTTGATTCATTATTCCATTTTATCATTTAAACCTATCCCTCAAAATTCTAGGTTTTATCATTGGCATTGCCATTGCCATTGTGGAAGTGGAAAAACTAACATGCGGTTTGACTAAGGCAAGCCCCTAAATGGAACAACCCTTCCTCTCTCTTTGAAAGTGCAAGTTTCAAATCTGAAGAAGATTGGAGGAAGCTTCAAGATAAATTATTCATTATTGCAATCTAACCCTACATCTTTCCAACTCATGAAAACTCAGTTACAAAAATATATGATAATGATTTGATAGTGTGACAAGCACAAAATAGAAGCTTTGATCTGGCTCAAGGACTACAAAAATAGATCTAAAATTCAGTCATGTAAGGATACCGTCACCCTAGGTGACTTATTCCTCCAAAATCAGCTCCAAATTCATAGCATAGGTGCACAGGGTCTTACTTTGTCCATTTTTTCCTTCTGAATTAATTTGTGAATTTCTCTATTTGTTTTATCTATATCAGAACAAACAGATACAACTTGAATAGAGCAAGTAGCTATTAAGATTTCCAGCTGCCCTTGTTGAATAGTAATTAGGTCTGTTGCCAAGGGACAACAACAATTAATGTTGTTATTTCAAAAATGAGAGTAGTTATCTACAGTTGTGAATACAATTGGTATAATCATGTTACAAAACCTTGTGAATAGGGATTATGATAGTTGTTATTGTGATTAGCTATTATGACTATTGTCTTTCATAATAGTGAGCACTGCAGTCCTTATTTATCATTCATAAGCATAGTCATTACTAGACAAAACCATTAAATGAGTGTACCATCCTTTGACTTGTCATTATTATTGCGCCAAAGATGTTAGTGCTGCAATTTCTATTTATCATTGGATATTGTTGTCATTACTTCATTTGTAAACATTGTTGTATTATTGAGGTCATTGTTTAACAATTTTTATTGTCACATATCAAATATTAATAATGTTGTATCAATTGATATTGTTTTCATCATTTTTGTCTTAGTACATAACTATCCTTTTGTGATTGGTAATCTTATTTTGATCACTTATCAGTAGCATTCTGTCATCATTGTCATTTATATCATTCTTAACCAATACAACATTCAATAGCATCATTATTGGTACAATGATCAGTTAATATGTGCATCATTACTATTGTCATAACATTATAAGAAATATTCTTGATCATAATGATTAATATAAAACATTGTTGTTAAGATGGGACATTCTTGTCCTGAAATGTCAGGCATGATTGTTGTCACTATTGTAACCTTAACAAGCATTTAAAGAGGTCAGGAAGACTATTATTGTCAATTTTAACACTGTAGTTTCCATTTTGTGTATAGATTAGTCCCTTGGACTCAATCATTAAGGATAATGGTAGGGTTAACATGTCTTATTTACCTTAAATTTACATAATTAGCTTAGTCATTGTATTACATTTGATCCCTAAATTCATCCTAGATTTGGTCAAGGTCTAGTTAACTCACCTTCTAGGTTGTAAGTCAATCATATATCTTGTCCAAATCCATCAAACACCCGCAAACAATCCCCTCTATATGTAATGAAATAAAGAAAAGGAGTTCAAACACCCAACAATGGGAGGCTTCCCCCAAAGTTGTTTCACTTTTCCACCATTTCAAGTTGTATGTTGATTCTTTAAGTCTTCTAAAAAATAATTGAAACTATTCCTCTATTCCATTTAAAATGTAAGAGGAGAGATGGATCCTCTCAAAACATCTACAAATTAATATATTTTAAATTTAAACATATGTAATTTTTTAATAATCTAAAAATAAGAGTGGATACATATACTTTAAATTTTATTAATAAGAAATTAATTTCATTCCATATTTTTAAATTATATAATAAGGAGTATCTCAAAAAAAAATTAACTTATATCTATCATAGACCAAATAGGAAACTAACTAAAGACCCAAAAAAAAGTCCCTGCTTCAAGGATGTTTTTCATTTTCATAGTTCTTGTACTCCTTTTAAGATTTCTAATAATTATTTTATCAAAATAGGTATAATTCTCAACAATCTACAACATATGAATTTGTATATCAATATACTTATCATATCTTGTAGATTGTTGATAAATATATTTATTTTCATTAAAAAAAATAAAAATTGATCTAATTAAAATAATTTTTGTTTTGAAATGCTAAAGATTTCTTAATCAAGATTGTTCGTGAAATTAATTACATACCAATTATTAATTTTCCTATTTGCATTTCGATGTAATCAATTTACTACCAATCTATTAATGTGAATGGCATTAATGTCTCATCGAGACTTTCATTGAATACATGTGTGTCTTCCATACAAATTTTTTTTGACCATTTCTTTTTAATATAATATCTTGTTTTTATTGTATGGATCTACCCTAAGACTATCGATGCTTATGATGCCTAGATAGATGATGCTCCTAAGGGAAACTAAAAAGATGATTTTGGTTGCCTTATGATACACAATATCTATAAACCATGTACAAATGGAAACTAATGGAGAGATCTAAGATGGTTCAATATTTAGTACGAAATTTGACAGTTCTTTTTCAACACTCTTTGAATATTGACCAAAAGATCCATTCCTACTTTTTGGAATATTGACGAAAGGATCCATATCCATACCTACTTTTTGGAATATAACGAGAGGATCGAAAACTACTTCTGGATGTTAAACCCGCGAGTGAGAATTCAAATCTTCGCTGGGCTTCACGCGCATTAACCCGTCCAAAGAGAGAGAAGACAAAGACTTCGATTTATTTCCTAGAAAAGCTTGGCAGCAGGCGACGACTCTTTTCTCGACAACAGATTATGTGATGACAAGTCCCCAGAATTGAGGCCTCAAACCCTTCCATCGAATCGAATTCGATTTAGATGTGTATTTAGGGTTTTATGACTCACGGAACGCGTTGGACTGTCGTCTTCCTTACGAAGTCTTCGGTACCTTCTGTTCAATTTAACTAATTATAAATTACAGCATCAAATTTGATCTTTAACAAGGTTTTTTAACATCTGTTTGCCGAGCAAGGTAATGTAGCTACAAATATTTGGACCTTTCCATTCACTAAGTCAATTCTCTTATTTTATTTTATTTTAGTTATTGGATGAAACTAATACCTCCCGCGTATGAATGGATGAATATTCCTCGCTTTCTATTTGTTCATTTATTGGATGCAGATTTACATCTCGTGTATGAATGGATGTTCATGGCGTATATATATCAGTTGAGGGTTTTATAAATATATATTAGCAATTGCATCCTAGTGTGCAATGGGTAGGCAGAAGAGGTGTGGAAGGTCAATTAGGATAAATTTTGGTCTATTTTTTGCAAATTGATGTTGTTTGTGTAACAAAGATCTCAATGGAGAAGTGATAGCTTCAAATAAATTATGCATCCATTTATAGGGATCCAAACATGATTGAAATAAAACCTCTGAATTAGGAACATAATCAAGTTCCATTATCAACAAGCTCATGTTATGTTTGCAATAAGGAGAGAAGGAGAGAGAGAGGGAGAGTTATGGATAGAAAGAGGGAGAGATAGAGGGGGAAAGAGCGAGAGATAGAGGGGTAAGGAGATAGAGATAAAGATGGAGATGGAGAAGGAGAAGGAGAAGGAGAGGGATGTGGAGAGAAGAAGAGAAGGAGGTGGAGAGATAAAGCAAGAGAAGAGAGTGGGATAGATAGAGATGGAAGAGATAAATATATAGAGAGGGATAGACGGGGAGATAGATGGATCAATAGAGAGAGGGAGGCATGTCTAGATATAAAGGGGGAGAGAAGAAAATCGAGGTAGAGATGAAGATAGAGTAGGAGAGGGAGAGGGAGAGAAATAGATAGAGAGATATAGGTAGAGGGAGAGATAAATATAGAGAGAGATACAAAGATAGAGAGGGAGAGATAGAGAGCAAAAGCTAGAGGAAGAGGGAAAGGGAGAGATAGAGTGATATAGATATAGAGATATATAGAGAGGGGAGGAGAGGGAGAGAGAGAAAAAGAGATAGACAAATAAAAGAGAATTAGAGATAGGTAAATAGAGATAGAGAGAGGGAGAGAGAAATAAGGAGAGATAGAGAAAGGGAGAAAGAAGTAGGGGGGATAGAGATATATGGGAAGAGAAAGAGAGAGTTAGAGATATATGAGAAGAGAAAGAGAGAGATAGAGATATATGTGAAGAGAAAGGGAGAGAGAGGTAGACATAGAGATATAGATAGGGGGATATGGAGGGAGTGAGGGAGGGAGATGGGGAGAGATAGAGAGGGGAGAGAAAGGGAGAGATAGAGAAGAGGGGGAGAGAGGGAGAGAGAGAAGAGGGGGGGAGGGAGAGAGGGAGAGAAATAGGTAGAAAAGGGAGAGAAAGAAGAGGGGGAGAGAGGGAGAGTGATATGTAGAGAGGGAGAGAGAGAAGATGGGGGAGAGAGGGAGAGATAGCTTAATATTTATAGAGGGAGAGGGAGAGACAAAAATGGGGGTGATAGAGAGAGAGATAGAGGATAAAGAGAGAAATAGAGATATAGAAATAGATTAGGAGAGATGGAGTGATGGGGTGAATGAGAGAGAGAGGAGGGAGAGGGAGAGATAGCTCAATAAATAGAGAGAGGAAGAGGGAGTGACATAGATAGTGGGAGATATAGAGAGATAGAGAGAAATAAGGAGATATATCAATCACCCTCCCTATATCTCTATCTATTCATATTTATCTCTTTATCTAAATATATTAATTATTAATTATAATAATTTCATATTTATATTTAATAATTTTTATTATAGAATATAATATGTAATAATAATATAACTTATATATACTATTATATACAATAATAAATATAATTATATTATATATGATTTAATTTGTATTATATAAAAAATATATAATATATTAATTATATTTGTATTATATTTATATATTTTTTTTGTATTATATAAAAATATGATAATTATTAATTATTTATTATAATAATTTTATATATGTATTTAATGGTTTTGTTAAAGAATGTAATATACAATAACAATATAGTAGTAATATAATCATATTATTTTAATTTTATTTTTAATATATAAAATATACATTAGATATTAATTATATTGATGTATACTTAACTACGTAGGGTAAAGGATGTCATAATGTTAAAACATAAATGTGCTCATTATTAAGACCTTGGCACTAATTTTCATTTTAATAAACATACTCTAAAACCCTCATTAAAACCTTATTTTCAAGTTGCAACTCACCAAATTGGAGAATTGATAGCTCAATACCAATGAGGAAGATTTTGGAGGAGTGAAAACCAATAGTGACGAGGAAAGAGTAAAAAACGGTGAAAAACAATCAAAAAAATGACAAAAAATGATGAACGGCTGACATTCATTTAATCCTCTTGCATTGATACAGACGCAAGATAGTTGTCGACATTGAAAATAAAAATAAATGTGACCTACCTACCTCCCTTCAAATGATCAACGGTTGCCGAGAAATGAACAACCTTGCAACCGACCTTCCTGCTTTCTAGCCGTTCACGAACAAAAAGAGCTGCAAAAGCTCAAATAATGATGTGCCTTCAACGTAATTATTTAAGGGTTTTATGGTATGTATAGTGTAATATGGAGTATATAGTGTCTTTATATCTATAATACAAAAATAATATTCATGGCATATGAATGGTAAAAGTTGTCATAGAAAAAACCTATTATGGATTTGTTTAATGGTTTTTAGTTATCTTATTAAAAATCTTTATTACTTTTTTATAAATTATGTTTGAATTTTAATTAATTAATAAATACTTATGCATCCATTTCTTTCAATTTATTTCATCAATTGATTTTAGAAGCAACCATTGCAAAATGAAATTAATTTTTAATTAAAAAATTGTAATGCATTATTTTTTTGGCTAAGTTGTCAACCCTATTAATGTTTTGAGTAACAAGGAATACTCTTATAGATATGATAGGTTGCAAAAAATATAAAAATTGAAAGGTATTTTCACTTACTTGGTGAAATAAATTATCATTCAATTTTTGAAAAGAAAATATACAATGCATTAAATTTGTTGCCTAAGTTGTCAACCCTATTAAAGTTTTGAGTGAAAAGGAATACGGTTATAGATATGATAGTTTGAAAAAAAAAAGTGCAAGGTATTTTTACTTACAATGAAATAAATTTTATCTCTATTTTTAAAAAAAAATTGTAATGCATTAAATTATTGGTTAAATTATCAACCCTATTAATGATTTGAGTGACAAGTAATAGTGTTATATATAGGATAGGTGGCAAAATAAATTAATTTGAAAGGTATGTTTACTTACAATGAAAAATATTTGCAATTAGTTTATAGACATGATAGTTGACAAAACAATTTCATTGGATTTAGAATACATTATTTTTTATGGTTGAATTTCAATCATAGTAATGTCTTGAACAATATTGAATGATGTTGTATATATCATGATATTGAAAAGACATATAAATCTATAATTATGTCCAAATCTATGGTGAGATATGTCACCCAACAAATTCAATTGATCAGTATTAACTTCATTCATAAAATATATACAATCTTTTTAAACAAAATCTAGAAAAATCTTGTCACATAAGAACTCATTTTTTTTTAAATAATATAAAACAATACTTTGTTTGTAATTTTTGTTGTAAACCAAAATTTAAGAAACAAATCTAATTTATTTGTGGGTTGTTCACACCTTTAATCTCAATTTGTGCCCATAAATAGGACACCATACATTATAATAGACATATGATTATTTGAAATCAAATCATGCAACAATTACTCTATCTAGCAATATCTATTGGTAGGAACATAACACAATGCATCTCTTGTTATAATTTGAAATGGATCATTTTATGTAATAAAAATTTTTATGTAATAAATTTTTATATTAATATTTGATTATGTTTTATATTCATGAGGATTTATATATTCTAATTTTTAATTTTTAATAATTAAGATTAAAAATACGTAGAAGATTAAAGGTTGCAAGTTTTAAAAAATAGATAATATGTTTTAAAAGGTTTTAGTTTTTTTTTACTTATTTAAATACAAAGAAAAGTATGAGATATTATTATTTTTAATTTAGCTTAAATATAAGAGAAAATAATTTTTACTTATACAATACTAATAATTATAACCATATTTAAATATTTATTTACTAAAATAATTAAAATTTTAAAAATTATTTAAATTACATAAATCAAATGTTTACAAATAAATATATCATTTTTTAATAAAAAGGGGTAAATTTTTTATGAAAATCAAGAAATCAAAAATACAAAGGGATTAGAGAACATGTAGGTTCCCAAGAAAGAAAGCACAAAAACACCCAACCAAGACAAAAATCACCATCCACACTGCCACAAACACTTTATCCATCCATATCTTTAGCGATGACCCTCTCTAATTCATGAAAATAATCAAGGGATAATTGTCCCTATTCCTCAATCTTCCAATCATCAACATGCTCTAAAGGCCACTTAGCTAGACAGTCAACAACCCTATTCTATTCACGTGGAATGTGGAAAAAAGACACCACTTCCAACATAGAGAAAAACTGCAAAATTTGTCGAACCACTAAGGCAAGTTGTCAATTTTAAACCTCAACCACCTTTTGCTCGTGCAACAGTTAACAATAATATGTGAGTTAGATTCATAGATAGTCTTATACCAACCTAAAGCATGAGCACAGTCTATAGCCATGAGAATCGCCAACCCCTCCATAAGGTTGTTAGAATGTTTCCCTTTGTGAATGGAGAAAAAGAAAACAACCGAGCCAGAACTATCTCTTCCAACTCCACCAATCCCAACAAGCCTTGGATTACCCCTGGAGGAGCAATCTGTATTGATCTTCAGAACATCTTCCTGAGGAGGCAACCATCTTCCAACCCTGTGAACCTTCTTTTTAACCTACCTACCTCTTTTGACACAAGTAGAGACAGAAGTCAACACGAGTTGTAAGCCTAATCTATTCACTATCTCATCATCACCCCTTTCTAAAGGATAAGCCACATCACATTTGGCTTCCATTGTCTCTTGGATCATACCAACATTTTGTGCCAAACTTGTTGAACCATTAGCCTATCCCCACAAAAAATCCTATGATACCTTTCTGACCAAATTTTCCAAAGGAGGAAATTAGGACCAATGCACCACACAATTTGAAAGAAAGAGACCTGGGAAGGAGGTCTTCCTAGACTGTTCCAGAATTCAACCAGGGAACAAGCATGAACACAAGTGTGCTTCCAAACACCCCACCACAAATTCCAAAGCAACATAGAATAAAGACAATGAAAAAGAAAGTGGGAAGAATCCTCCTCACTGTAGCCGCATAGAACACAAATAGAGGTACCCTAGAATCCCTGCTTCTGAAAATTATCCCAAGTCAAACATCTATTCCAAGCTAGAGTGCACATGAAACAATTACACTTTGGCCATGCAAAATTGTTCCACACATGTTTCCACCAAGGGACCTCCACCCCACCGAACTTACGAGACAACTCCTAATACCCACTGGCCATGATGAAAGGACCCTTAGTATCTGAGCTCCAAGCAAGAATATCCTTATCCCTAAGGGAGCTACAATTTCTACCATCCAAAATATTTTGAATCTCAGTACACTCCTCCTCCATCCCAACCATAGGCCAATCACAAGGGTCCTTCCACCTAGCCACCTCCATCTACCCACATGGATAAGAAGTGCTAAAATCAATCACCCTTGACCAACCAGCCTCTAAGAAGCACTGACAAAGATTCAAAAAACTAGGATACTAGCGCAAAATGGGGGGAAAACCATCCCAATAATCTGACCAAAAGAGGGCCTCAACCCTCCTATTACATATCCATAACAAGCCCTTCTTGATCAGTGCAGCCCCTTTCTTAAGCATTCCCCAAATCACAGAACCTTTCCCCACTAGAGGAAACCTGGGAATCTCCTCCTTCAGAACCCCCAAAAGGTACTTGTGAGATAAAATACTACCCTAGATATGATCCTACTCCACACGCCACCTCCAATAAAGCTTTGCAACCAACTCTAACCCTGACCAAGCTAATTGCCACAATCCAAGACCCCCAAACTACTTTGGGCTACACACAATATCCCACTTCACAAGGCTCCACTTAGAAGAGGACAAGCTACCCGCCCATAAGAATTGTCTAGCCAAAGAATCCAAATCCTTCACAAAACCAATTGAAGCCACCTGAAGCATACAAATCTATAAATAGGAAGAGTCTACACCACAAATTTAAGTAGTTGAACATGCCCAATGAAGGACAACCATCTATGAGTCCAATGATTAACGTTCACACAAAACTTGTCCAAAATATTTTTCCATGACTCCTTAGGGAGACTACCAGGAGAGGTAGGAATGCCAAGATAGGTCAAAGGGAGAGACCCAATCTGAAACCTCAAAATATAAGTGATCCTTTGTTGAATAAGTCACGGAGTATTGAAGAAGAAAATGAAAGATTTATCTTCATTAATCATTTGACCAGAAGTAACCAGATAAGTATCCAAAGCTTTGCATAAATTCATGGCTTCTCTAATCTTAGCCATACCCATAAAATAAATATCATCCACAAATTCTAGGTGAGACTAAGGAGGCAAACCATTTCCCCACACCCAACCCTTAATTAAACCCAACTCCACATTACGTTTCACCAATCTCCCTAGACCTTTAGCAAGAAGAATAAATAAATAAGGAGAGAGAGGATCCCCTTGACAAAGGCCCCTAGAAGCACTAAAAAGAGAAGAAGGCTCACTAGTTATCAACACCAAGAAATAAGTGGAAGAAATATAGGACATAACTCACTAGACCCACTCTTCAACCAAACCAAAGGCAATAAGAACTTTTCCCAAGAAGGACCACTTAACTCTATCATAGGCCTTTTCCATATCCATCTTGATGAACATAGAATTTTCTTTTCAAGTTTCCATAGAATGAATAGTTTTAGTAGCAATGACCACCCCATCCAAAAAAAATTGATCCTCCACAAAACTGCTTTGTTCCTTAGAGATAAGCCATCGCTTCATCCTTCTAGCAATCAACTTGGAAATGATTTTATAAACCACAATACAAAGGGAAATAAGACAAAATTGGTTGAGCCGATCCACCCCATCACATTTGGGATTCATGAGGGAAAGGAAGGTATATTTCAAAGCCCACAACATCTATTTATTCCTCTGAGACTCACTAACCACCTCCAATAGGCCTAACTTAATGATATCCGAAAATTCCTAATAAAACTCAATTAGGAAGCCATCAGGTCTTGAAGCTTTCCCTTTCTTCATTTGGAAAATAATAGCCTTAAATTCCTCCAATGAGATATAGCCCATAAGATGCTCACTCATCTCCCTAGTAACCAAGGAGGGGATACAAGATAAAACATAGTTCTTTTCCGCCAAGCCATCCTGAGAATCCTCTATAAATAAAGAAGCAAAGAACTGCAAATCTTCTCTAGACATATCCTGCTAAGAAGATAAATGCTCCCCCTGCCATTCACAAGAATAGGAATAGAATTACTATGTCTCTTGGATTTCACCAAATTGAAGAAGAAAGCAATGTTTTTTCCCCCCTCTTGTAGCCACTCAACATGAGCCTTTTGTTTCCAAAAAATTTCCTCGCGCAACTCACACTCCTCCAAATCTTTCACAGCCCTTGCCTCCTCCCCAATTAAATCCTCTGAAAGACCAAACTCCCTTATCTCTCGAGTGATGACATCCAAGTCAGCTTGAGAAGCCACCTTAGCATGAAAAATGTTTCCAAAACATTGCTTGTTCCACCGTTTAAGATGATATTTCACATATTCCAATAGTTTGCAAAAAGAATACATCGTAGTTCCATGAGCAGGACTTCCCTTTTGCCACCATTCAACTATATGCACCTACAAAGAAAATATCTTAACCACATAAGTTGGAACTTGAAAGAGGGGGATCAAGCAACATGACCCAAAATATCATATAGCTTAATAGGCCAATGATCTGAGCCCCTCCAGTCCAAAATCTCAAGGCAAGTAGACCACAATCCACCAATCCAAGAATAGGAAACCAAAAACTGGTCAAGTCTCTCAGCAATACAATTCTCTCCCATTCTCCTATTGTTCCAAGTAAACTGGCCATTATAGGGCTTAGTGTCAACTAAATTCAAGGCAGATATGTTATCACGAAAAAGGAAGGCAGAAGGATCCAACCTCACAATACCACCCTTCTTCTCATCCAACTCAATAATGGCATTAAAATCACCCGCAATAATCCAAGGTAAAAAAGGAGCAAGGCTCCAAATGAAATTGATATGAGACCACAATAATTGATTACCAGGAAAAGCCATTGCTGAGTAGATGTTTGAAAGAAGAATAGTTTCCCCTGACTATGGACTTGAAGCAATAATAGAGATGGAAGACTTGGAGGACACCCACCAAAGACAATGAATATTCAATGTATTCACACAAACAAGCCATGCCCCCCACATTACCATGAGCCCCATTACACTGGAAGTCACCCTACCCCCACAACTTTGGAAACAAACTAACCATACCTTCAATAGATAACTTAGTCTCTTGTAAAAAATAACATAGGAGATTGAATTCTCACCAACTCATGAACATTTTTTTGTCAAGGGCCACTATTCAATCCCCTAATATTCCAAGAGAGGATGATCATTTCAAAGGGTTAGAAAAATGGGAGTCCAATGTCTTAATAGATCTAGACTCCACCAAAGTCTCTCCCATCATCTTTATTTTTTTCTAAGTCCTTCTTTCTCCCAACTTTGGAAGACTTCTCAGCAAACCCTTTTTTTTGGTCTTTATGAAGAAGTCCTGATGAAGGAAAGGCCTTGCTTCCTTTTATCGAAACAGTTCCCACTTTCACCAATGGAGTAGAGATCTCTCCCTCCAACAATTTTGCATCCACAAGAGTCTCAGGCCTCCCATGAACCACAAAACTAAGATTCATGTCAATTTACAAAGCATGAGCCTCCTGAGAAATCTGGTTGCAATCTAGGATAATGCCCTCCTAAACCAATTCCAAGGCACCCTAATCCATAATCATCATACCCAAATTCACCTCCTACTAACTAAGATCATCCGGAACCTCAAATCTATTGTATCACCTTCTTGTCTATCCTTAAGATTCATCTTTTGACCACGGTTCCTATTACGAGCCTTAATAGGAATAAAACCCTCAACACCTACAACCTCACCAGGAATGGGATCCTTTACTTTTTCAAGCTTAGGGGGGTTGTGAGGAGGCTGAGTAGTCTGAGACTCAATAGATTTAGACGTCAGGCACCTTCTCTGTAGGTGGTCATATTCATGACATAGATCGAAACAAAAGGGTAATGTCTCATAATCAAGTTGTTGCACCCAAGAATATGAACCTGCATGAATTTCTAAAGAATCTGGAAGAGGGTTACTTAAATCAATCTCAATACACTTGTGCGAGAAAATGTCATTACCTTTCTACCTTGATTTTGCTGAGAAGGACTCACTAGTTTCCCTAGCAGCAAAGCAACCCTATGCAAGATGTCATTGTGCCAACATTCAACTAGAAATATAGGGAAACACACCCACATAGAAACCCAATTCGGGAGCTCCTCTAAAGGATCAAAGCAAGCATGCCAGGGTTTAATAAATAAACCAATTTGATTATGGAAATAAGGCCCACCTTTGAAAACCCTATTACAGTCTGCCATGTAGTTAAAAGTCACCATGAAGTAACTATTCACCAACACCATTATCTCCATCTCACCCTTTGGAGACCAGGTCCAATGAGCCCACAACTCCAAAAATTGGAGTGAAACTCTCATTCCCATGAATTTGCAAAGAAAGACACGCTTCAAAGAAATACTCAATATCCTCTGCAATCAATTCTGGTTGAATTACTGGCCTATCATTGGATCATTGCAGACAACCATTGGTTTTTAGAATACATGAACCACGAAACGTAACAAATCCTCCATTCCCCAATTCATTTGAAAACAATTTGTTATCAAAAACCCTCGATGAACGATTCAGAGAAGAAGTCCCAAATGCCACACAAATATCCAACAGAGATTTAGCTTCTGATGTATCTCCTGAAGCCATATAAGAAGAAAAAACAAAGCCCACTTAAAACTCTGTAAGATTATAGAAAAAAACCCTCAACGCAAGGGTGCAACAAAGGCCAAGCACCAAGAGACCGATTCTCCATTAGAACGAGCATACATAGATTAAAACCAGCACCGAATAAGAGCAAAAGAGAATGCCCCCACAAGCAAACAAACCCCGACACCCTCAAACTCCCCCCGTCCACTCGAGCAAAGAATTATCAGTAGGAGAAATTGGTAATAAAAAGTGTAGCAGATAGAAAGTGAACCCAAAACACCATTAAAAACTGCATCCCCTAAACAGAAAACACACCCCACACTGAACGCAGCTTGAAAATGGACATGCACGCAGAGGAAGACCACATGCAAACTGTAGCTAAGAGGTTGCGGGCCTGCAGAAACCCCGTGTGCAGCCTCCCCACATCGCACCATCATAAATATATAAATTTATTAAGTCTTCCTGATTTTTAGATTTTTTTACAAAAGGCATATAGCCTATATATATTATATTAAATAGTAAATAGGATTCACATATGGTTTTCCATCATCCATTCATTTACAAAATTTAGAGTTGTTTATCCTGATGTTACATTGCATTGCAGGTAGTGATAAGCGTAGACTGGTAAGATTTAGCTTTAGCAGCGCCTGGTCTTTCAAGACCATTACAAAATACATAGCATTCTTTAGCAGTGCATGGTCTTTCAAAACCATTTACAGAATACATATGATTCAAGGCATTGTAAGCTTTCAGAATCATAGCATTCATCCCTTATAAGCTTTTCAAAACACAACAAAATGGTGCAAAATTTTGGGCATTATCAAAATGGTACCAAATTCTAGTCATTATTCCTCCATTCGTTCTTTGACAAGGGAATTTTCTCCTTGTCCCTTTGCACTTTCATCTTCCTCTGTCACTATCGTCTCGAAGTCACCCTGCACAATGGGACATTTAACTCTGGGGCCACCGGTGGTGCAAACTCCATTTGTACACCTATGAAGTGGAGTTCCTAGGTGGCCTAAACTCTTTCTATATTTTCTGGAGGGAAGGGAACATTTGTAAAATTTTCCCTATCCTCCACAAGAACCCTAATAAACCCATCTCAAAACTTGGAATTGATGGGGAAATTGACTCATTGAATAATGTATTGAGTCGTGAGTATAACAAAGAGGATAGTTCTTTCATGGTGAACCCATGTGAGAAAAAATTGATCAATGTAGAAAGCCTCTCCTCCCCATTAAAGAATTCAAGGGAAACATTCCCCGACTGAATGCAAACTGAGCAATTTAGCCAGGAAGGGGAAGCTGGAATTACCCTTCCTATTAAGTATAAGGAAATAAATCTGTCTGAGACATCAAAGATTCAAAATGAAGAATTCCTTCCCCTCGGGGGTATGAAGGATTCACTATAAAGAACTCCTTTACTCCTCTCAGTGATATGGAGAAAGATAGTGAAAATAATAATGCTAATAATGTAACAACGTTTTGTGTAGAAACTATGGGAACCTCAAAGGGGATCACGAGTAGCCCTTCTAAGTAGGAAATCCCATCAGGTCAAATGTCATGTCTAATCTGATTTTTGATAAAAGAAATGCCCAACAAATTGTGATGGGAAAGTTAGAAAATTTGTAGAATTAAATAAAAACAAAAAAAATGGAAACAAAATAGATCCTTGGATAATTATGAGGAAATTGAAATTAACATAAAACGGTTTAAGTCTAAATTCAATTCCGGTGGCCCTAGTCCTAAGACAAATATAGGGGATAAGGTCTCTATAAAATGGTTAAGAGAAAGTCCTCCATGGTAAAATCTATTATCTCTGATTTAGAAAATAGAAACCAAATTACTAGTAACCCCAGGGGTACTAGCAACTAGTTGGTCATTCATGAAAAGGAAATTAATGAAATGCCCATGCAGTAGGAAAATACTAACCAAATGATCTTTAATACCCTTGGGGCTCCTAGTAACCTTATTGAAGTGGGGAATTAACAACATGTGATTAGTTAATCACCAATTCTTGTCTGAATCCCGGTGACACCTCAAGGCCAGACACAAGAGGGGAATCAAACAATTATGTGAATGTAGTTGTTATAGAAAATCCCATGACCTTGCTAGGTAATAATGAAGATGAGATTCCTCCAATTCGTGGGGACACTAAGGCTCGACTATTAAAGGTGAACCTAGACACCATAACTGAAATGATTAACAATTGGAATTTGGGAAAAATAAAACTGGCAAGGATCCTCATGAGGAATTCAACTAATCCACTCAATTGGTAGAGCCTATTGGGTACTTGGAGAAATAGGAATTTAGTGACAGGAGACATGATTCTAATCCTACTCAACCAATTGCACCCAAAAGAAGTGGGGGGGAGAGGGGGAGGGGAAGGGAAGGTTGTATCCCTCAGCAGAGGCAAGGTTAATATTGGAAAGAGAAAAATAAAAAAATACAAGTATTATATTACCCCCACCCACCTCCAAAAGGTTCGAAGTGGACTTGATAATGCTCCTAAATACTTTGAGTTGTTTAGGAATGGAAAACCAACCCTGCCAAAGACTGATAATAATGAATCTTAACCCCACACCATAGAATCTGATGGGAATGGAGTCCTCAAATAGGAAACACAATGTGAGAAGGTTCTTGAGCATGGAAAAATTAAACAAGAATTTTGTACTATTGCAAAAGATAAAGGCAACTAGTTTTACTTTAGAAACCAACCTAAAATTTATTTGGAACAAATCCTCCCATCTGGTTACTAAACATGATAAAGGAAGGGAAGGGACTACCATTCTTACACATGGCTAACAAATGGGTTTCTCATGTAAAATACTTTGAAACCTCCCCTTTTAACAAAGTTGTTTGGGAAACTTTCGAAAAAGGTGACGATAGATTTAGCATCTGCTCAATCTATGCACCCAATGAATAGAAAGAAAGGATTTGCTTATGTAAATGATTAATCAATATTCTTGAGGTCCCCTGATACTTGGGGGAGATTTCAATATGATATAAAATAGAAATGATAAGGAAGGAGGACTAAGTATGGAGTGGAAGGGTAGTGAAAATCACTTATGATATGTCATCTTTGTCTTGCGCACTAGGGATGAGGTTGGCCAACATACATTTAAATTTTCCTTGTAAATGTGTTATGAAAGGTGGTCAACCATTATTATCCTTATGTCTCTAATTCTATTTCATCACTACCACTTCACATAAATCGATCTTCTTCTTGAACCAGTGATTTTCTCTTTGACATCAATGACATTCTTCTTGGTCTAGTGATGATATCATGATATCCATGACATTTTTCTTGACATCAATGATAATAAAATTTTCCAACAATCTCTCATATTCCTATTACATCAATGATAAATAATCCAGCAAAAAATTGATAAAAACTTAAAATTATTAAAGTTTTAAAACAAGACAAATCATTATAAATCATTGTAGAGATAACAACATAAGGTGGTTAATTCCATCACCTTATGGAAATTTAACTAAATAGGAGGAAAATCCCCACCATCCTTCTCACCTTAACTCCATGCAACTTAAATTTTCTACAAATAAGAATGGCATCTCTACACTTGTAAATTATAAGGAGGATGAAGATATTTAAAATCTCTAAACAATCACCTAAAGGATTCCTCTAAGGTTATTGATATAGAAGGCTAGATCTTGGCTATGAATAACCAAATTCTTAAACCTCCTATTTTGTCACCAATAAAAGCACCTGATCAATCTCAAAAAATTATGTTATTACAATTGCACAAAACCATCTTCTAATGCATTTTTCTCCCCATATGATCTACCAATAACTTGTAAAACACATCTTTCAAGGGAGAAATATTATATATTATTCATTCCCATATAATAAATTTGGAAGCCTATCTCTTACTTTCTAGATGAATTTTTATATAATAGAGGTTCTAGTACACAAAACCTTGGTATTACACATATCATATACAGCCAACACAACTTTGATAAAAGATATGGACAAAAAATTTGTAGTATCAATGGTGTGTTTGAGATTATTATTAGAGACCACATCACTATAGGGATAATCCTTAACTCAAGTAGGTCCTTACTATTCTGCCAACTACTAAAAACCCCTAAACTTTGCATCGGTTTAGTACAGAAATACCTTGAAATAAAAAAGAAAAACAAATATAAAAAAAATCATCTAGATTGAACTCATTGAGTTTCCCAAAGACTCTAAAAAGGTTCTTACACATAATGAGTTGATTTCCTTGTTTGTAGCATGAGCACTACACATGAGACAACACAAATGACAATATTAAAAGTGATTAATTATAATAATTTGACCAACATAAGGAATAGGGACACCACTAAATATGGGAAGGGAATGAAAGTTGGGAAAGAGTGACATGCTAAGAGTAGGCACTTCAAGTTTTAAGAGATTCAAAATTTCCTAGTCTCTAAGATTTGAATTGATATTTTTCATGAAGGGAAATTTTGACATCCTTGCATTTGATAGAAAATCAACAAAATATTTTCATTTTTACATTATTTATAATTCTTGAATGTTATTTTATCAAAATTTCTACCATAATTAATTTCACTTCTTTTAATTCGATTTTCAATTTTAATTTATTTATGGATTTTCCTTTCCATTCCATGACAACTATTGGGGAATTCCCTTCAATATCTAGAAGCTTGTAACCTAAATATTTAGCTAACTTGGCACCTTTGAGAACTACTAAGGCTTCTACTTTATTGATCAAATTCAATCCTATAAAGAAGGATCCCACTCTAGAAAAGGTGTTTGATGGAAAACATAACCCCCACCCAAACTAGCCCCAACTTCCCTTATGTTGTACCATAAAAAATTAATTTGAGGAAACCTTCCAACAAAGACTTCAATTTAATTTATATATTTATCGATTACCTTGCTAATAAGGAAGAACCTATAAATTATTTTAAAATGATTAAGAGAAAATTTTATACATTCTATAATATGGGTATGTGCAAGATTACGATGGGCCAAAAAGTGGCAATGAGAAAAAATCACGTTTTGAATTGGCTCAAAAACATGGAAATGGCCGAGTTGACTTTTCTAGGTTCGTGTGTCAATACTTCTACCCGAACCAAAAACCAAAGCTAGTTTCTACAAATCAGATATCCGATTCAAATTGGATATCCAATCCAAATCGAATATCCGATTTTTGGAAACTATATATAAAAAAATAGCCGACTCTTTAACTTCATTTCTCACAGTTTGACGTGGGCGCAAAAGGAAAAACCCAAATCCGATATCCGCTCTGATCCGATATCCAATTTGAAAGGTATGTATTTGGTTTTTTCAATCTTGTAATCGATTTTTCAATAGATTCTCTTAAGTTTAAGTAGGTTTTATTAAAAAAAATTCAAAAATACGGTTTTCTATTGATTTTTTTAAAAAACTAGAGTTTACATTGTTTTTTTATTAAAACTTAATGTTTTGAAATGGATCTTGATCAAAAATTAGTGTTGTTGATGTATTTTTATCAAAAATAAGAGTTTTTTATTGATTTTTGTGAAAAAGTATGGTTTTTTTTTGGATTTTTATTAAAAACTAGGGTTTTTTTACAATAATTTCATTTATATTGTGTAATTTCAATTAATTTAATTAGTTTTTAACTTTAATCAGGTATTATGGCTGCGAATGTAAATCCACAAATGCCAAATGCTCCACCACCTCCACAGCCAAATGCTCCACTGCCTCCGCAACCACCAATTGAAGACTTAATTGGTGAAAAATTGGGGCAATTGAGGGGCATTTGTGAAATTTATCAGACAATGCCTCAATTGAGAGATATGACAAACACATTGAAGGAAATAATTAAAAATATAGAAACCCTCTCCATCCAACATAATTCCTTTTATTTGTGGCGAGAAGACATGAGGGAATATTATCAATGTGGATTGTCTTACGATGATGTGAAAGATCTCCAAATAACCAAAGCGCAAATAGCCTCTTTATTCATTGACCCCCGCATCGGTTTTCTAGTGAATGTTAATAAAACAAAACTTTCCATAAAATGGTGCATGCATAGGGACATTGTAGCTAACTTTTGGGATCGTTGGTGTATGGTTTTTGATAAACCACCGAACAATAATTCTGACATACCATTTTACTATATTAAAAAATTATATGTTGAGTTTGTGTTAGGGCATCATGTCAATTACTTTGACATTAAACCCTTCCAGGGCGTTGGTCGAGGTATGCCCCAGGATAGACCAGGGGCAGTTAGAGTAGTCTCACGCCCAAATGTTCCCCTTCCTCCGCCACCTCCAATATATCATCCAGAGATTATCCAGGATGCATCCACACAAACTATTTAGGCTATTCACTCTTTGAGTGGTCATTTGGTTTCGCATGCTTCTACAGTAGCTCAGCCAAATTTTGGTTATGTTGGCAAAAGCTCGAGTGCTGTTGCATCATCCTCCTTAGGTCCACATATTTGTGTGCCACATACTTGCACTATGTGCTGCCAGATATGCCTAGGTCCTCTTGTACAACCCGTTGAGCATCCCTTAGACAGTTATGATTATGACCTCCATGATGTGGACATTATAGATCAGTCGCAGGGGAGTGGAGCACACCCTACAAAGTCCTCTGCTGCTAGAGAGGGAGATGTTGGAATAGTGACATAGGTAAGATTTAAGTTGTAATTTCATAACTTGCATTTTTTTTTAAATGAATATTAATAAGAGATAGTATCAAGTACTAATATTTATTTAGATGGTCTATTTAATAGTTGATGTCTGAGGAGGAGCTCACACGGGTGACTGATAGCACCCTTAGGGCCATTTCATTTGGCTTGGACACACACACAGTATATATTTTCGCACTCACTCATTTACATTTATATTATATACTTGCTTGTCATTTGAATTGTCATTAATGAAATTATATAATAACTTATATGTTTATCTTGTTTTCCTCTTGCAGGAAATACCCAATGTGAGTGAGGTGCAGCCTCGTCCAGACTATGGAGGCGCAAATCTAGATAAGGGGAAGGTAATTGAACTCAAATTGGATTGAATTAATATTTTTAAGATCTTATATTGATTATGCATAGGTCGATATAGATTGGTAGTTTCATATGTACTTGTAAATTTTATTTACAGGCAATTATGAGCTTTACAGATATATTGACAAGGGACACACCGCCTAAAGGAGTAGTTATTGGAACACCTCAAAGAGTAGGTGTTGAAACACCTCAAAGAGTAGGTGTTGAAACACCTCAAAGAGATAAAGAAAAAGATCAACCTAAAGAGGTACATGTGCTTATTTTATTTTGTGTTTGGTAAATCAATTCTTATTACCAATAATCATATACTAACTTGGATCAATTTTATGTTTTTGTTCACATATATAGATTGGCATTTCAAAAGTTGATTTGGTATATTCTAGGACTCCTAACCTTTTAAAGAGACATATATTTCAGGTCATCAAGATTTCAATTTTAGAGTTCAATTAAAATTCAATGTATATTGATTTTGATGTTAATTATTCGATTTTAAATTATATAGTATAACTAATCTCAATTGTGGTTTGAATTTTTCTTGTGCTACCTTCAGAGCCAACGAGTGCTTCAAAGAGGCTCCATTTTGATGATCCACCAGTAGTTTAGGATGAGATAGACATTTTGGCATGTAAATTTTGAATACATATTGAGATGGCATATGCCACATTTTGTAAAACTTTGTTTGAGTTGGCGTCAATGCCATTTTTGTATATGGACATATACTTGATTATTGGATAATTTGATATATAGAAGTTGACAATCAAAATTTAATTTGTTCCTCATGTGCATGATTAAACTCTTTGAAAATTTTATCTTGAGCAATGGTTAAATATCAATGTACAATAGCTTAAAACTGAATGGTTACATTATGTAGTTTATATTTATATCGCTGATTACATTGCATTACACATCTTTCAAACTCAAATCCTTAATTAACATTGCATAACTAACAACTAGATGTTCATAGATGAAAAAATTTCAATTACAATATAGTTCTTACAAAGTCAACCTAAGCAGTTATGCAATTACTTCACATTGCATAACTAAAAACTATGAGCAATTGTCAATTGCATTTGTTTGTCATTGAATTCTATGAGACCACATTTCTTTGAAGTTTTTTTTCAAATAGTCCACTGCCTTGTCTATGCTACCACATTTTTCATACATGATAACGATCACATTAAGTTGTAATAAATTAAATGATAGCCTATGGCTATTTAATTTATACTCATTTTATTTAAATGGATGAGGCCGACCTTCTTTGATATTATTTTGTAATTTATTATTTTCAAGAGAGGCCGACCTCCTTGAAGAGTCACCTTATTTTATATAAATACGAGGTGATGTTTGTTCATTTCCTCAATCAAGTTCATTCAGCATAATTTGCAATCCAAGCAAAAATTTGCACATGAGCATCAGCACTTCATCTTGCAGTAGCAGACCGATTTCAAGGAGAAGTATATTCGATTGTATCTTTGCATCTACGAGAGGTGCTATTATTCATTGTATCAAATTTAGCCATGAGCTGGGCCTGAGTTGTAAGAAAATTTCTTGTTGTGTTTATTGTCTTATGTGTTTCATTTTTTGAGTGCTTTTAGTTGTATTATCTGATCTCTAAGTTGAAGACAGCGAGATAAATGGTCATATTGTTGATGACAAAGATTTGACCATGTTGGCTCTTAATGGTCTTCCTTCATCTTGGGAGCCTTACATTCAAGGAATCGACGTGAGATCAAAAATTCCCAAGTTTGATCGGTTGAGGGATCATTGTATTCAAGGGGAGTCAAGGTTGGTTGCGAGAGGTATTGGACGAAGCCCTACAAATGAAGACATTCATGTTATTTCCGCTCAATCCTCGAAGAAGGAAGGAAAAGGAGGAAAGAAAAAGATGATTCAAGAGGAATGGAAATAAAGGGTCAGATGGTGCTCCTGCATTCAAAAAGAAGTGGGACCTCTATCATGTTTACTGGGATATGATTTGCTGAAAGTCAGTCAACTTGGATTTAACATTGGTAGCTCCGCAAACCTATTCAGAATAGAGTGATCTGAAGAGGACATCCCTAAATATCAAACTTTTACGACCCAACGGACTATTCCAACATGTCCAGATGGGTACATTTACGCTAGGTATGGTTCTCTTTTGCACCCAAATACGTCGAATCGCTCCAAGCTGCATTGGAGCGGCGTTTTCCTTTAAGAGTCCAAAGTGCTAAAAGGCAGCAAACTTTGACAGACTATTTCTCAGAAACCGTGATGCTTACAGACTCTTTTTCTGAGGATATGGGATTGTGTTGAGACCATCTACAATAACCTCTCTTGGTTTTTGCTATCTCAAAGGCGTTTTCCTATGGTGCTAAGTTTTCAATTGAGGGAAAAGTTATCAAATGCAAGCAGTGTAAAGTTGCAAAGTGGTGCAACTTTCATTCTCAAACTCGTACGACCTAGTGGACTGTTCCAACACATCCGTGTGGGTACGTTTATGCTAGGTATAGTTCTCTCTTGCACCCAAATACATCGAATCGCTCTGAGCTGTATTGGAGCGACGTTTTCCCTTAAGAGTCCAAAGTGTTAAAAGGTTGCAAACTTTGACGGACTATTTCTCAGAAATCGCGATGCTTACAGACTCTTCATTTGAGGATATGGGATCATGTTGAGACCATCTACAATAACCTCTCTTGGTTTTTTCTATCTCGAAAGTGTTTTCCCGTGGTGATGAGTTTTCAATTGAGGGAAAAATTGCCAAATGCAAGCAGTGTAAAGTTGCAAAGTGGTGCAACTTTCATTCTCGAACTCGTACAACCCAACGGACTGTTCCAAAACTTTCAGATGGGTACATTTATTCTAGGTATGGTTCTCTCTTGCACCCAAATACATGGAATCACTCTGAGCTCCATCAGAGATTTCCCTTAAGAGTCCAAAGTGCTAAAAGGCAGCAAACTTTGACAGACTATTTCTCAAAAATCGTGATGCTTACAGACTCTTCATCTGAGGATATGGGATTGTGTTGAGACCATCTACAATAACCTCACTTGGTTTTTGCTACCTCGAAGGTGTTTTCCCATGGTGATGAGTTTTCAATTGAAGGAAAAGTTGCCAAATGCAAACAGTGTAAAGTTCCAAAGTGGTGCAACTTTCATTCTCGAAATCGTACGAACCAACGGACTATTCCAACACGTTCAGATTGGTATTTTTATGCTAGGTATGGTTCTCTCTTGCACCCAAATACATCAAATTGCTCTGAGCTCCATTGGAGCGGCGTTTTCCCTTAAGAGTCCAAAGTGCTAAAAGACAGCAAACTTTAACGGACTATTTCTCGAAAACCGTGATGCTTACAAACTCTTCATCTGAGGATATGGGATTGTGTTGAGACCATCTACAATAACCTCTCTTAGTTTTTTCTATCTCGAAGGTGTTTTCCCCGTGGTGACGAGTTTTCAATTCAAGGAAAAGTTGTCAAATGCAAGCAGTGTAAAGTTGCAAAGTGGTGCAACTTTCATTCTCAAACTCGTACGACCCAAGGGACTGTTCCAAAATGTCTAGATGGGTACATTTACACTACGTATGGTTCTCTCTTGCACCCAAATACGTCGAATCGCTCTGAGATGCATCGGAGCGACGTTTTCCCTTAAGAGTCCAAAGTGCTAAAAGGTAGCAAACTTTGACGGACTATTTCTTGAAAATCATGATATTTACAAACTCTTCTTCTGAGGATATGGGATCGTTTTGGGACCATCTACAACAAATTCTCTCGGTTTTTGCTATCTTGAAGGCGTTTTCCCATGGTGATGAGTTTTCAGTTGAGGGAAAAGTTGCCAAATGCAAGCGTGTAAAGTTGCAAAGTGGTGCAACTTTCATTCTCGAACTTTTACGACCCAATGGACTGTTCCAACACATCCGGATGGGTACATTTATGTTAGGTATGGTTCTCTCTTGCACCAAGATACGTCGAATCGCTCTGAGCTACATCGGAGCAGCGTTTTCCCTTAAGATTCCAAAGTGCTAAAAGGCAGCAAATTTTGACAGACAATTTCTTAGAAACCGTGATTCTTTCGACTCTTCTTCTAAGGATATGGGATTGTGTTGAGACCATATACAATAACCTCTCTCGGTTTTTGCTATCTCGAAGGCCTTTTCCCGTGGTGATGAGTTTTCAGTTGAGGGAAAAGTTGCCAGATGCAAGCAGTGTAAACTTGCAAAGTGGTGCAACTTTCATTCTCAAACTTGTATGACCCAACAAACTATTCCAACATGTCTAGATGGGTACGTTTACGCTAGGTATGGTTCTCTCTTGCACCCAAATATGTTGAATCACTCTGAGCTGCATTGGAGCGACATTTTCCCTTAAGAGTCCAAAGTGCTAATGTCAATGAAATGTGGGAGCAAAAATATTTAAGGTTGGATCAAGATTCTACAAGTCCTAGCTCTTGCCCAATCAACTTGAATCAATTACATGGAAAATGAAATTCACAATGAACTTTTTACTTTTTTGTTTTTCGAAAAAATGGCAAGCCACTATAATTTGTTATATATAAATAGGAGATATTACAAAACCTAGTTCAAATGAGCATACCGACAGGAAAGAACTAGGATGAAAATGTCCAGTTGTAGCTCAATTAAGTACAATGGCAGACATTTGAACCGTATTTCAAAAAACATCACTGGATATATATTATGCCTATAAACAGTTATGACATTTTTACATTGTTTCACATTTCAAAATTTATTTTTACAAAATTTGCATATTTGAGGCATTCATGGCATAGTCTTCCACAAGAGTAGTATGTTGCCATTTTCGAGTGACAAGAACCTGTACAAACCATCAAGGTAGTAGTTAAACTACACACAATAGAAAATATGCTTAGAATAACAATCGATATTATTGTAATTTGTCACATACCTCTATGAAAGGATTAGAGTTGCCTATTGTTGCAGTAGGTCCATGAGCAATCGTGTCAGGAATATCACAAAATTTGTCAAATGATAAATCTATATTGTAACAATAAAAAACGTGCTTAGACTAACAAATCCATATTAATCTAAACATACTGAATGATGATGAATTGGTAATGCAAACTATAAAAGATGCTTTGAATAACCAATCTATATTAAAGTAATATGTCTCATACCTCTTTGAAAGGATTAGAGTTGGCTATTGTTGCAGCAGGTCCATGATCAATCATGCCAAGAATATCACAAAATTTGTCAAATGATATATCTATATTGTCACAACAAAAAAGAGGCTTAAGCATTGTACTTTCCATTCTTGAATATGCTATTCAAGTGTGCCTGAAGGGTCATCTCTTTGCTTAAGAGTATTCAATATTGCTTCATGATCAGCATTACTAAGTGTCCATAGTTGTTTTGTCTTTGGTTTGGCATGATGCTTCAACAACTTAACATTTGTTGCTATAACAAGGTGTGAATACATGAGAATGGTTTTGTGTTTCTTGTAGTCTTCAAATGCAAGTATGTCATTATTTCTAATCATGTATGTTCGCAACCAAGTTCCTACAACCACAACTGACCCTGTAGGATACACAAAATCATCATCATCTTCCATCGATTGTGTTAGCTTGTGTTTTACCTGCACACATCGAGCCAACAAATATTCTGATCTCTCTTCATTCCCCTATGGTGTGTTGTGCAAACAACTGCAAAAACATGTCCTGGATGTAGTAGATCTGAAAGCCAATCGTAATCAAGTCAACTTTCCATTGTGTAATTTGTCATGGATATAGTTTGAGATAAAGGAGTTAGATATTGTGGAACCCATGTATCCACCCACTCACTTGACTCACATTGATCTCACTCGCACTGAATACAACTCTGACAAAAACAAGCCAACTGTCGTGTCCAAATGGTCCATGTGCTTGCATCTGAGCTTCGAAACAAATGCATATTTGAAGAATATTTGATTGTATGACAATCCAATCTCCCTCCCATTGTACCCTCCTTAACCAACCAAAAGAATTTGTGCACTGTTGAATCAAGTGTCCCTCCCAGTGACAATGCTAAACTACACCAATCAACAATAGAACGTGCATCATTGAATTTTGCTCCTAAAATCTTCAATTGCTCCTTAACTAGAGCTCTTTTTACACATGCACCTACTCCATCATGCTCCCCTTTCCCATGCCCAGCTTCAAAAGAACTCCAAATATTAGGTACACCCCTCTCTACATGCATTCTAATCAACCAATAAAACATACAAGAATTCTTGAATTGACCTATACAGTTATCTGACCAAATGAGATGTTGGCCCAGTGCTATATCATGCTCCTGCAAGAACTCAAAAAAAATCGTAAAACAATGTTGGACATACTCGGACGAGTGAGATCTATCATGACCCATATAAAAATGATCCTCCAAAAAGTTTATCTTTGTCTCTTCCTATCTGAAACCATGTGTTTGTTGCAAAGTGCTGCAAACAGAATGTAGGGTCTGTTGGAATGCACAAAAACGGCCCACATGGGGTTTTTCTATGGCCCACAAATCAGATATTCTGCAACGGTAAGATTTCACTTCTGCACAATGGAGTTTCACAAATCGGATATCTGATTTGTCCACATATAGACCAAAGGGAGAGGGAGAGTGGGAGAGGGAGAGGGAGAGAGGGAGAGGCAGAGGGAGAGGGAGAGGGAGAGGGAGAGAGAGAGAGAGAGAGAGAGAGAGAGAGAGAGAGAG
>CM021101.1:102436855-102495969 GCA_007115665.2 Sequoiadendron giganteum
AGAGGGAGAGGAAGAGGGAGGGAGAGAGGGAGAGAGGGAGATGGGGATAAAGGGAGGGATAGTGGGAGAGTGAGAGAGTGAGAGGGAGAGAGGGAGAGGGAGAGAGAGTGAGACAGTGAGAGGGAGAGTGGGAGAGAGGGAGGGAGAGAGGGAGAGAGAGAGAGAGATATATAGAGGGAGAGGGAGAGGGAGAATGGGAGAGGGAGAGAGAGTTTAGAGTTGAGGGAGAGGGAGAGGGAGAGGGAGAGGTAGAGATAGAAGGAGAGGGAGTGAGAAGGAGAGGGGAGAGTGAGAGAGTGAGAGGGAGAGTGGGAGATGGAGAGAGGTTTTAGAGTTGAGGGAGAGAGGGAGAGGGAGAGGAAAAGGGAGAGGGAGAGGGAGAGAGGGAAAGATAGAGGTGGAGAGAGTGAGAGGGAAAGAGATAATATTTAAATATTTTATAAAATGGTAATATATATATATAAATATTTATGGATTAACTAAAATATTGAAATAATATTAAAATATTTATAGATTAACAAAAATATTTAAATATTATACATTTAATAATATATTATATATTAAATACATAATTCGGTAAGAGATTACGATAAATTGTATATTAAATATATTACATTATAAACTTGATTGGATATTATATATATTAAATTATAAACTTAATTGCATTTTTAAATAATATATTAAAGATTGTATAAATTGTTTTAAAACTAATCTAAAAGATATCATATATCGAATTCATATCTGATATCCGATATTCTGACACAAAATTTAATGCCTTGGTATTAGGCTCGGTATTAGGCTCAGGATTTGGTTCGGACCTGCCAATCATAAAATTCAACACGTAAAACGTGTTTAACAACTTACCTTGTTTTTCCAGACTTCACCCATGTGGCTGATGACTTTTATTTTACCTAAAATTTATAAAATGAAAAGGGTTTGTAAAGGAGCTTCTCAGCTTTCTACCAATATAAAATATATTTTCTTTAGAATCTAATAAATAATTATTTTTTATTTTTTATTAGAATTACGACTAAAGTCCTGATTGATAGTCTGATAGAAAAACATCTATAGCTTTCAAATGGTATCACATTTTTTGAATCCAAAACATGTGTCACATTCTATGCTTTGCATACTATATGATTAAAAAAAATAAAATGAATTCCATTAGGTTTTGACCAAGTTAAGGTGGTCAAACATACGAGTTTTTATATTTTTAGAAAGTTTTAATAAAAAATTCATAATTAATTATTTATTTGAAAAAAAATTACAAAAAAATATGCATTACATCCGGACATGAGTCCTCTACTTATATCTAAAATTTTATAATAAAAAATTATTATTTTATTATGGTTAGGGTGGTCAGACAAACACCTACTTTCTTTTTTTTCCCTGAAATTTTAGTACTACTGCATTCAAATTTACAATTTTCACCAAATAGATTTTTTTTTAACAAAAATTAACCTAGTAGTTTAGAAACTACATTCAATTTGCCACAGATTCTATTCTTACATATTTTGGAAATAATATAGATAACTTATTCAAATTTTTATGTCAAGTTGCCCAACTCTGATTTTCTAAATTTTCATTGCCACTTAAGGACCTATTTTTTCCATGATGATCCTGCACATAGCCATATTCTATAGGAATTCCCATATTCAAGGAACCTTTTAAAAATTAAATCTAAGTGCTCGTAACAATTTTTCCTTTCCTTGGAGTAGGCTATTAGGTCATCTTGGTATACCAATATGATTTCACCAACAAGAATTGCAAAGTCAACACCCATTGCTATTAGAAAGTTGAACTTGCATTATTTAGTTCATATATAATTCTTATATAAGTATAGGTGTTCCAAGGAGTAGTGAATGTGGTCTTTTATTGCTCTGAATCCTTGACTATGACTCGGTTATATTCAAAATAATCAATCTAACATAAATAAAAATTTGCTCTAGTCACCTTCTATAGTAGATGATCCATGATTGGAAGTGGGTAGTTACCCTTGAGATATTTGATTCTTAGGTTCACACATAATCCTATCCCTCAATTATTCCTCCTATCTTGAACAAGGTTAGACATTTATTAAAAAAATTCTATAGGTTTATAATGGAATTCATGTAGTACTTGTTGCAAGTATGGATGTGTTTAGTACTGTTGTCATTAATGTTTTCATTGATGTCAACACTGTACATGTTGAGTAAGTTGAGTATTTCCAAGTTCTTTTGAGAAAATTTGAGAAATAATGGAACTAGTGTTGAAGTGTGTGATCCGGTGTTATGGTCCACATAATTTCCTTTGTATTGATCTTATACCTATGCATATTTGTAGGTGTTTTCATAAGCTTTAATTGATTGTATATTCTGAGTTTCAGCTTCTGGTTTGATGGAGAGAAAAACTTATGTTCACTAGTCTGTGAATTGGTTTGTCAGTGTCATTTGATTATGAACTGGGAAAAATGTTTTGGCTCTGCAGTTCTCTAGTATTTGGTCTCAGATCTTGCGAATCTGGGAGATTACTCTTTATGTTGGCTTATGTGTTCTGGAAAATTTATTTTTGGTTTGGCACTTTGGAAGACCTGCTCCAGAGCTCTGGTATTTTTTCTGGTTGTCCCAATTGGATTGGTGAAGTGTTCTCTACGAATGAAGTTTGTTGAATATGTTGCAAATGTATCTGAGGTATTCTCAGAGATGGTAAAATTTTTGGTAAAGTGTGTCAATCTATCCGCATGAGATTATCTTGCTGATGATGCATGTACTTCAAAGTTCATCGATGTTTTCATTAGGTTTGACTGACCTGGTGTTTACATGTTATATTATGCTTTTGCATTGATCTAAGGAAGCATGTGCAAGATCCAAGATGTTGTTTTAGTCCTAAATTCAATATGTAATTGGTCCTCTCACATTCTTGTCCATCACGGGAATGTTGAGTAGCTGACCTTGTTTGAATTTTTAATTTGAAATAGTTTATTGAACCTTATGAATTTTTCTAAGGTTGAAGATGGTATATAAGTGAACCAATTTGTAGTGAACTGATCATCCATCCATCATTCGATTCGAGCAAGTGTAGAGTGTGCGAATAAGTGCAAAAAGTAGAGAGTGGAAGAGGGAATTATGGTAACAATATTTTGGTCAAGTTGCGAAGTGTGTGGAACTCCTAGTGGTGGATCTTTATCTATTTCTTTGTATTTTTTTGTAGGCGGTGAGCCTCCCTTTCTGGACAGTGAGTCCTAAGGTAGTGAGCACTTAATCTGGGTAGTGATCCTTTGTATCTGGATAGTGAGCCTTTGTATCTGGCATTGCTTTACATCTATATTATGAGTTAATCATCACCGTGGTTTTTACCTCATTGGGTTTTCCATGTAAATCTAGTGTCTTTGGTGTTGTGTTTCTATTATTTGCATTTGATGTTTACACTTAATAACAAATTGAAGTTAAAGTGGAATTGTTTAATTTTATAAGTGAAAGAATTGATACAATTGATTCACCCTCCCCTCTCAATTGTCTTGTGTGTATTTAAACAATTGGTATCAGAGTTGTGATTCCTCGGTGAAATTATTAACCGCTTGAGGTAGATATGATGGCATACAAGTTGTAGCTTCCTACTTTTTATGGATTTGATTTCAATGATTGGAAAGAATAGATGAGGAGTTATCTAATCTCAATTAGTTTCAATACCTAGAAAGTTGTGGAGACAAATTATGTGATACTAGTAGCCAGTCCCTCTACTACTAATAAGGTTGCAACATTTGAAGATAATGAAAGAGCAAGGTATGCCCCCTTTAGTGCTTTATCTAAGAATGAAAGAAAGAAAGTCATTTCTCTAGGTAAAACTTATGAAATGTGGACAAAATTAAAAGACATTTATGAAGGGAATGAGAGAGTAAAGTTGTCAAGGAAACTAACTGCTAAGCAAAAATTTGAGAATCTGAGAATGGAAGATGGAGAAGACATTGCAAGCTATTATCAAAGAGTTGAAACCATTGCAAATGAAATCAAGAATCAAGGTGGTATACCATGAAGGATGAAGATATAATTGAGAAAATATTGATGACCTTACTAGACAATTACAGTGAAAAAGTATCTGCTCTTGAAGAACAAAATGATCCAAAGACATTCACTAAGGAACATCTATTTGGAGTCTTGGTTGCATTCAAGATGATAAAATTTGCAAGAGATAAGGAGAAGACTGAAACAACCTTTAAATAAATGAAGATAGGAGATGATGATGACGATGATGATACAAAAGATCTAGAAGCAAATTTCACAAGGAGATTGAAGAAAGGTACTGGTCAATACAAAGGTAAGTTTCCTTTTAAGTGTTTCAGTTGTGGAAATATTGGTCATTATGCATCAAGATGTCCTAATAGAGCAACACAAAAGAAGAATAAGGATGGTATTAACAATAATTACAAGGATAAGAAGTATAGAAAGTTCATGAAGCTGTATTATGTTAAGGAAGATGTAAGAATTTATGATGATGAATCTGAATATGAGGAAGATAAAGATGGATGCTTATTTCTAGCCCTAGAAAAGAAATGTGCAGAGGAATCTAGTCTGGAGAACAAGAAGAATAAAGTAGAAGGAAATCTAGTGACTTCTTTTCATGCTAGACAAGATGAAAACTTTTGGGTAATTGAAAGTGGGTGTTCAAATCATATGACTGGAGATAAGAGTAAGTTTACTAAACTTGAGAAGTATGATGGAGGTATAGTCATGTTTGGAGATGACTCTAGTGCTAAGATTGTTGGTAAAGGAACAATTAGCTTTGATGAAAAACATAATACTAACAATGTTTACTATATAGAGGGTTTAAGGCATAATCTTTTAAGTGTTGGACAAGTGTGCAACAAATTTTTTAACCTTGTGTCTTAGGATAACACTTGTGAGATCCGAAAAAGGATTCGAAACTATGGTTGCAGCTAGAAAAAGAACTCATGGAAACATCTATCAACTTAAAGGTGGTAATGGTCAGTGTTTTGTTTCAAAAATTAATGAAAGTTGTCTTTGGCACATAAGAATGGGACATGTGAATTTTAATAATCTGGTTAGAATAAATTCTAGAGAATTTTAAAGAGATCTTCCTAGAATCACAAAGCCTTCTGATTCAATCTGTAGAAGTTGTTAGATGGGAAAGAAGACAAGAAACAATTTTAAAGGAAAATATCAATCTTCTATCAGAATGCTTGAATTAATTCATACAGACCTTTGTGGTCCTACAAGAACAGGAAACCTAAATGGTGATAGATACTTTATGATTTTAATTGATGATTATTCTAGGATGACATGCATTACATTTCTTAGAGAAAAGGCTCATGCTCTTGATAGATTCAAGGTGTTTAAGGAAAGAGTAGAAAATGAGGCAAATTTGAGAATTAAATGCTTAAGATCTGATAGAGGTGGAGAGTTTACATCTTGTGAGTTCAATGCATTTTGTGAAAAGCATGGCATAAAAAGACATTATTTTGCTCCTAAAACCCCTCAACAGAATGGACTTGTAGAGAGAAATAATAGAACCGTAAAAGAAGCAGCTAGATACATGATGAAAGAAACAAATTTTCCTAATGTGTATTGGAGAGAAGCTATACACACTGTTGTTTACATTCTTAACAGAGGTCAAATCAGGGGTAACAGGACAAAGACTCCTTATGAGTTATGGACTAGTAAGACTCCTACTGTGAAATACTTTAAGGTATTTGGTAATAGATGTTACATTAGAAGAGATGAAGAAAATATTGGAAAAATTGATACTAGATGTGATGAAGGAATCTTCCTTGGATATTATAATAATAGCAAGGCTTACAGATGTTTTAATAAGAGGCTAAGAAAAATCATTGAAAGTACTAATGTGAAGGTTGATGAAGCTATGTATAGACCAATGGAGATAACTGAAACTAAACTTGATGAGCCTATCTATGAGAAAGAAGAAAAGGGGGATAAAGAAAAAGGTGAAGAAGAAGAATAAATCCTAGAACCTACACCTAAAACTCCTAAATATGTTTAGAAAAATCATCTGGAAGATTAGATAATTGGAGACAAAAGTGAAGGAGTGAAGACAAGGGTTGAGGTAAACTTGTGTTTACTTTCTAAGATTGAACCTAAACTATGAATGAAGCATGTAATGATGAAATTTAGATGAAATCAATGGATGAATAATTATAAAAAATAGAAAAGAATGAGACTTGGGAACTAGTCCCTAGACTTGCAAACAAGAATGTAATGGGTTCAAAATGGGTATTCAAAAATAAATTGAATGAAGATGGTGAAGTGGTAAGAAATAAAGAAAGATTGGTATGTAAAGGATATTCACAGGTTGAAAGCATATATTTTGAAGAAAATTTTGCACCTATAGCAAGAATGGAATCCATTCAGATGTTCTTGGCATTTTCAACTCATAAAGACTTCAAGGTATATCAAATGGATGTCAAGTTTGCATTTCTGAATGAAGAACTGGAAGAAGAGGTATATATGGAGCAACTACAAGGTTTTTCACTATCAGATAAACTAGACATGGTTTGTAAGTTGAAGAAAGCATTATATGGCCTGAAGTAAGCTCCTAGAGCTTGGTATGCTAGGTTGGATAAATACTTGACAAATTAGGGATTCAGCAAAGGGTCTATACGAAACAATCTTTACTTCAAGGTTGAGAAAGGTAAGATACATTGATAATTGTGGTGTATGTTGATGATATCATTTTTGGTGGAAATGAAGGTATGTGTAAGAATTTTACTGAAGAGATGCAGAAAGAATTTGAAATGTCTATGATTGGTGAATTGAATTTCTTCTTTAGACTTCAAGTTAATAAGACTGACAAAGGGATATTCATTTCACAATCTAAGTATGTTAAGGAATTGTTGAAGAAGTTTAGAATGGATGACTCTAAACCAGTTTTTACCCCTATGGTAACTAGTTGTAAGCTGACTAAGGATGATGAATTTGCTAAATTTGATCAAAGAATGTATAGATCCATGATTGGTGGATTTTTGTATCCAACTACTACTAGACCTAACATTATGCATGTAGTATGTTTGGTTGCAAGATTTCAATCAGAACTGAAGGAAGCACATGTTACAGTTGTAAAAAGGATATTAGATACCTTAAGGGAACTCAAGACTATGGGTTATGGTACCCGAAGGACTTGATGATTTCACTTTGAATTCCTACACTAATGTTGATTGGACTAGATGTGTAGATTACTAAAATAGCACTAGTGGTGGTGCATTCTTTCTTGGAGGAATTAGTTGCATGGTTGAGCAAGAAACTGGATTCAGTTTCTTTATCCACTATAGAAGTAGAGTATATTACAGTAACATCCTGCTATACACAGGTACTATGGATGAAGCAAACCTTGATGGACATAGGTGTGGTGAGTGATGAACCTACTACTATCTTTTGTGACAACACAAGTGCTATAAACATTTTAAAGAATCCAGTGATACATTCTATAATAAAGCATATATCTATCAAGTATCACTTTTTGAGGGAGAAGGTGTTAAGGAATGAAGTTAGACTTGAATATGTACCTACCAAAGAACAAGTTGTAGAAATATTAACTAAGGCCCTTCCAAATGATACTTTTGAGTATCTCAGAGGGAAGTTAGGGGTTTCTACCCCTCCTTTGAACTAATTGCACATGGAGGTGCATCAATCAAGTGGATTCACAGCTTCTTTTTGGTCTGGATTGATGATTGAGGTCTACTCCTCAGGGGGGTAGAGAAGTGCATTGTTGTAGTATGAGATGTGGATGTACTCCTTAGGGGGAGTGAACAAAGCTTCATATGGCAATAATTTCCTTTGTCATTGATGTCAAAGGGGGAGAGAGAAAGCATGTGAAAATTCTATTCTTATGTAGGTTGTCACTTTTGAAAATCATGTATGCCAATGGGAGAGTGAGCATGTGCAAATTCTATGCTTGTCAAGTTGTCACTCTTGAGGAACAAGTATATTGTCTTTAGTGGTCTTTCACATCATTTGTTTCCATCAATGATAAACGGGAAGATTTTTGCAAGTATGAATGTGTTTGGTAGTGTTGTCATTAATATTTTAATTGATGTCAACACTGTACAGGTTGAGTAAGTTGAGTTTTCCCAAGTTCTTTTGAGAAAATTTGAGAAATAATGGAACCAGTGTTAAAGTGTGTGATCAGATGTTGTGGTATGCATTTCCTCTATATTGATCTTATACCTATGTGGATTTTTAGGTGTGTTCATAAGCTTTAATGAATTGTATATTATGAGTTTCAGCTTCTAGTTTGATGGAGAGAAAAAGTTATGATCACTAGTGTGTGAAATGGGAGAAATGTTTTGGCTTCGTAGTTCTTTGGTATTTTGTATCAAATCTTGTGGATCTGAGAGATTACTCTTTATGTTGGCTTCTATGTTCTGGAATTTCTTTTTGGTTTGGTGCTCCAGAAGACTTGCTCTAGAGCTCCAATATTTTTGTTGGTTGTCTCGGTTCGACTGGTAAAGTGTTATTTGCGAATGAAGTGTGTTGAAGTTGTTGTGGATGTATCTAAGGTATTCTTAGAGATGGTAAAATTTTTGGTTAAGTGTGTCGAGCCATCTATGTGAGATTATCTTCATGATGATGTGTGTACTTCAAAGTTCATCAGTGTTTTCATTAGGTTTGGTCGACCTGGTGTTTGCACATTACATTATGCTTTTGCATCAATCTAAGGAAGCGTGTGCGAGATCCAAGATGTTTTTTGGCTCCTAAATTAAATATGTAATTGGCCCTCGAGCACATTCTTATCCACCGTGGGAATGTTGAGTAGCTAACCTTTTTTGAATTTCTAATTTGAAATAGTTTAGCCGACCTTATGAATGTTTCTAATGTTGAAGATGGCATATAAGTGAATCAAGTTGTAGTGAATTGATCATCCATCCATCATTCAATTTGAGCGAGTGCAGACTGTGTGAATAAGTGTGAAAATCAAAGAGTGAATTGTGGTAACAATATTCTGATCAAGTTGCAAAGTGTGTAGAACTCCTAGTGGTGAATCTTTATCTATTTCTTTTTGTTTTCCTGTAGGTAGTGAGCCTCCCTTTCTAGACAGTGAGCCCTTGATCTGGGTAGTGAGCCTTTGTATCTAGGCAATGAGCCCTCTAGTAGTGAGCCTTTGTATCTGGTATTGCTTTACATCTATATTGTGATTTAATCCTCACCATGGTTTTTCCCTGATTGGGTTTTCCATGTAAATCTGGTGTCTATGGTGTTGTCTTTCTGTTATTTGCATTTGATGTTTATACTTAATAAAAGATTGAAGTTAAAGTGGAATTGTTTAAGTTTATAAGTGAAAGAATTGATACAACTGATTCACCCCCCCTCTCAGGTTGTCTTGTGTGCATTTCAATAGTACTTCTAATTCATAAAATAGCAATCCCCTAGTGTGCAAGAAAATGAATCTATTTGAGAAAAGTATTCCTTTATGAAAGGATCATTAATTGTAGGATTTAAAAATTATTTCATTATTTACAAGATTTTAGTTTTCAATGTTTATATTATCAACCATTAGATAACTGTAAATAATAATTTAAAATTTAAAAATAGGAAACAAATGCACAATAGAGCTTTATATTCTAAACTATTACAAATCTCACATAAAGCATACAAAAATGGAGTAAAAAACCTATGCAAACAAAGAAAGAGTTTCTATTAAAATTCTATTGTAAAGTATATTTTCTCCAACAATTTAAATGTGATAGTGATAGATGGATTATTTTTTCTCAAAATTTACCTATTTGACATGTAGTTAACACAAGATTGAATGTCCAAAATGAGAGCTTGTAGCTCTAGTTTATTTTTATTTTTTTGGAGGAAAGGTGAACAATATAGAATGAATTAGAAGACTTTCATAATATTAAGGAGAGAATGAACAATAATGATAAAGTTTGTTTGAAATGAAAGGTTATGATTGTATTTACTAAAAACAAAAATTTATTGCAATCATAAGAATTTAGGAAGGAAATATAATTAATGGCTCATTTATTCTTGGAAATGGTGGAGGGAAATAGCCTAATTAAGTAATAAACTTATTTAATTATTTTAGTCATGTGAGGTGAAAATGTGATAATTAATTTGGAATAATTAAATAATAAGTGCAAGAGAGAAATGATTTAGTTATTAGTAAGATTATTTAATTAGGTGTGGGATACATTAGGTGAGCTAGATTAACTAAATAAATGAATTATTTAGTTAATTTTGAGTAAGGTTGTATTGAGATAAACTTACGTGTCTACAATCATATAGTGATATCAACTTATTTTCAAAATATGAAGTGAATTAGTGTATTGAATAGGAGAATGTGAAGAAAAATAATATATATTTGATATTTGATTCATAAAAAATTAAATTTTCTTAATATGTAAGCAAAAGACACTAACTTTGAAATTGTATCAATAAATATTGAAACTAGAAATTAGCAATGGTTAAATAGAAACTATAATTAACAAATTGTGAGATAAAATTACTTTCAAATTTTGAAGTAGATTGTTATACTAAATATGATAAAATGTGAAGAAAAATAAGAAATGTTTAATACATAATTTCTTGAGATATAAGAAAAAGATGTCAATTTTGAAACTCTATCAATAAACATTAAAATAAATCTTGAGATATAAGAAAAGAATGCCAAACTATGTCAATAGATATTAAAAATGGAAATAAGCAATAGTAAAATAGAAATTATAATTGAAAAGTGTATTGTTATATTCTTACTTTTCCATCATAATTTTCAAAGTGAAAACAAGTAATAAAGAATTTAAATATACTTTTAAATTTTAAAATGAATTTGATACAAAGATTTAGCTCAACAATGAATTTTCATAAAAAAATTGATCCATTAAGCCTAACTTGGAATTAAAAAATATATTTAAACTGCCAAAGTTCCAAAATGATATAATATACAAGCAAGAAAAATCATGCATTTTTTTATTTTTATTTTGAAATTATTGTCAAATACATGTACATATACTAAAACATTAATAATTTTTCATATTTTTATAGAACAAAATAGATACAATTTTGACATTTAATATATTTTTATCATAAAAATGTTAAAGAATATTTGTTTTGTAGATAGTGTGTCATACACGATTTTAGTAGCATGGATATAATACTCGAATTAATAAAATTGGGGGCAGGCTAAAAGTAGATGAAGTGTTATCATTAGTGAGCAATTGATTGATTAATAGTAAATGTGCGATTAACCATAAAAGTAGATGAAATGGTTATCTTGGATGGTGATTGTTTCATTTTCACTGATTTGACAGTGAGGTAAGAGTAATTGTAAAGTTGATCTATATCTAGTTGGATGATAGTCAAAGTTTGTAATATAGATGATCATATTTATGAATTAATACTTTGTGTGTGTATTTGATGGAAAATTTTATATCATCCATAAAGGAATTTTTAGTAATCCCATACAAGAGTAGAAGCCTTTAGAATGAGACCCAAGAATTGAGAGGTATTCATTTCACCAAATTAACTCAAAGCATGATCTCAACCTAATACCTTACGATGTCATAGCTTTATATTCGGTAAAACTTATCTTTGATAATCTCATTTAGAACCATCCAACTTTACTATTAAACTAAAAACCCATTAATTAAATACATTTTGAATATTTCTTCAAATAGATAAGTCAAATAAGTAAGTAATCAACAGTCGTATAAAGTTGGGGCATTGACCCCTAAGTCATGAGAACATTTAAAACTCAGTCCATGTTGTGGACAGTAGCAATTATTAAACACACCCTACCATCTCCCGCACAAGATTTTCTCTTTGTCGTTTACCAAGACTCCGCGTTGATTTCCGTTCTAGAGTTGCATTTTCTTTCCTCTGAAAAGTCGTGGTATTATGGTGGTATGACTTTACTGCATTCAAGAAGTCTTAGTTGCTTTGAACTATTCCGTTGTTTTGAACTATTCGTCTAAATGTAAGTTCTTTGTTGCTTCTGTGTCATTGCGATGAGCTTAGCAGACAACTTCAGATGTTAAGTAATTTTTAAATCATCCATCCATTCCGACATAAAGGAAAGGGGAGGTATCAAGATAAAAAATGTGTGGAGAGAATTGGAGAGTTATTATCAAGTTTAACACTTCACCTACCATTCCATAAGCTTTCTTTCTTTGTGGTGCAGGAAATTGGAGAGTTTATTATAGTAGCAGATCAACACTTCACAATCGTTCATCCATAAGCTTTCTTTAACTTCGTAACTATTCTATTCTAAGATAAGAAATGGAGAGAAAGCTGTACGCAGCAATTACATCAGGCAACTTGGAGGCACTTACAAGTTTGCGAGATAATGGACTCAATATTCTGAAAGAGATTACACCCACAAGGAACACAGCACTCCATGTGGCAGCATATTATGGCCACGCACAAACTTTGGAAATGTTGCTTCAGTTGATGAATCGAGACATAGAGGCAGGTAACCAGGGCAGCCATGAATTTCTACTTGCTAGAAACGACGAAGGTAATACTGCCTTGCATGAAGCGGCAATTGGAGGTCATTGCAAGGTAGTGGAGGTTTTATTGGCGCATCACCTTGATCTTGCCAATATCGTCAACAAAGCTGGAGAGGCCCCATTGTTCAAAGCTGCAGAGGAAGGCCATAAGAAAGTCGTTACTAAACTTTTCCCTCACACAGAATCGCAGGACGACAGGAGGACATCCGATGGCCAAACCCTGGTGCAGTGTGCGGTGTACAAAACACACAAAGGTATATGTATAAAAAGTATCTCTATTTTTTCTAGATAATAACCCAATGAATGCAATCTTTGAAACACTAGCTCCTTATAATGAATATCTTACAAATTGTGCAGGTGTGCTTAAACGACTCATAACTGCTAACCCAGAGCTCCTTCATCAGGTTGACAATTTAGGCAGAACGCCGTTGCATAGCGCTGCCTATCTTACAGGAATATCACGTATTGTCAAGATTATTTTAGACAAAGATAGGTCTTTGTGTTATAAAGTGGACAACAACGGTCAATCAACATTTCATCTAGCAGTGAAAGAAGGGAATCTGGAGTTAGCAACCGAGATATTAAATTACGCCAAAGATTGCTTAGAAATTATAGATATTGATGGGAAAACTGCTCTACACTTGGTAGTTGAAAATGCAGTAGAAACATTTCACAGAATTTCAAGGCGTATCAAAACTTTGGTGTTGTTAGTAACATCAAGGAGGCTGATTAATAAACCTGACAATCAGGGCAAAACAGTATTGACATAGCAATTGACAAGATGTCCAGCGACGAACGTCTTTTTTATGGGGTAAGCAAGTCATTTCATCTATTTTTAAATTAGATATCAACCATTATAGTTATGAATATTAATAGTCTCTTTTATATGTGTAATGGTGAAAATTTTCTAAATATATAAATTTTCATCTAATTTTGATGAAATATTTTAATAATTGATAAATGATATATTTTTATGTAAAACTAAATTTATTTTCTGAAATTTTTTAACTAAACTTTTTCAACTATCTTCATTTCTACTTACTTTCGCTCTATTTTGATTTGCATATTCATTGATGTAAGGGCATCTCTAAGATTTTACTAGTCTGTGTTAACCAAAGGCATATGCTCGAGTTTGTATTATTAAATTTTGTATATTGAATTTTAGTGAGGTCATCATCTGAAAACAGTTACTCGTTTCAGATTAAGCTTTGGATGGTTTGATCATTTAGTGTGCCAATACTGCTAAAGAGCAAAGTGCTGCTTGACAGTTAAATGCCCTTGCCGAAAAGATGGTTTCTGGGTACAAAAGTTTGTATTTGTTGTCAAATTTGTGAGGGTATTGACAAGGTCATAGGGTAAGTTGCAGAAGTGTATATGTGGGCATATGGTAAATTCACCGTCAACAGAAAATTCACTGTCAACAATTTATCAGGGAAAATTCACTGTCATGACAAATTCACCACCACTGAAATATTAATACATTTCTGTGGCGGTGAATTGCTGGTGGTGAATTTTACTTGTGATGAATTTGTCATGATGATTTTTTTCCGGTGAATTGTTGGCAGTAAATTTTCCATCGTAAATTATTGATGGTGAATTTTCCTAGAGCCGTGGCTGTCCAAGTGCATAAATAGCTTGAGTTTATACAATTTAATTATACATTTTTGGTATCTAGACGACACATAAAAGTCAAGGCAATCAGTTAGAAAAACTTAACCATAGATTTTGCTCAGCTAACCTCAACTTCCTCACAAGCGCTCAATGACACCTCTCTTAAATTAAAATTTACTTCAACATGATTTTATTTCTTTTTAAATTGTTTTAAGCATGTCCAACACAAAAACGTGGTAGAAGAAAAAGTAAAGATAAGTATTGAAGGAAAGACGGTGGGGTGAGTATGGACTTTCTGTGGGGTTCGGGGAGCGGGGGTTTCATTTTTGGTCTGGGCATAACAAAGTAGTCAGAGGCCCTTGGAAAAGAGAAAAAAAACATCTTATTTGGATCATGCGCAGTCGTGAGGGGAACATAGAGGAGCACATGCAGAGAGGTGAGAGGATTATTCTGTAGGGGTATGTACATGTTCGGATGTTCTAAAAGGATTATTTCAGAAGAAAAGGTGTTTGGAAATATATTCCCAACTATTTCAGTTAGACCTGCTTTTTCCATATCAGTCTACGTATCCCCAGTAAATCTTGGTATTAAAGAAGTAAGATTTGAAATGATTTCTCATTAACTCACCGTAGCTTTCACACACTTTTTCGGTGTTATGAAATATATTATTTTATGTTCTCCATAATTGCTTAGGTTTCTATATATTAGATGAGTCTGATTTTGCATGTATTCATTCAAGGGTCCAGCTCCTCAGAGCTCTAAGGAATTAGAAGTTGTTGTCTGCCATAGAGGAGTAGCTCTGCAGTAGTAAGAATGAAAGTAATGGTTTTAGTATGTCTACATGTTTATGAAAGAGCCAAAGCTGCGAAGGTTTATCCTCCGTGTAAGGAATTAAAAGAGTCTGTGTAACACATGCATGTGTCTTTGAATGAGCAGCAATTCAAAATGTTTATGTAATGTTTTCATGTGATCAGTATAAAATATCATTTCTCTTTGTGTGTCTATTTTTTTGTTTTCTCTACTCCATTTCAATCCTACAAATGGTATCAGATCGGGTTCGAGATGGTTATCTGGTTTGAAAACTTGCAGAAGCAAGAGTTCATGGGTGGCTATTGAAAAGAGGCTAGTCCAAAAGCAATGTGTCATATGTTGTTAAGATTGAAGGTCACTGAAGGTCACTAAAAGTGCTCAAAGATGAGAAAGCCCATCAAAGAGAAATCACTACATGTAAAGAGGATTGAGGGCTTTCATTGGAGAGCCATGTTATGAGAATTTGAAGCTGTAGATGTGGTTAGAGGAGACAAATGAGATTTGAAGTGCAAAGAACCTAGGATTCAATGTCCTTTTCTCAAGTTTCTTTATGATGTAGATCAACAAGGTGAATAGATTGACTATCAACTATGAAGGTGAGCCAATCAGACTTAGATCTACATCTAATTGAGGATTAGAGTGGATTGGTGTTGATTTGGAATGATTAACCTCCACTAACCTAATTAGACTATATGCCTTAATACATAAAATGTAAAATCCCAACAATGCACAGATTGAAACAATAGTTTGCAGGTGGATTTGGGAAGTGTTGAGTAATATGTACCTACCCATAAAATTTTGTTTTAGTGTGCATAAGAGGACTTATTCATCCAAGGGCGTTTGAGTCCTTGTAGGGTCCTGCTCAACTTTTGGGGTCCTAGCTAAGAAGGGGGACCTAAAAGATGACACTTGCAATTTAAATTTTGAATGTTAAAATGTCGCCAACAACATGTCCAAAAATGGGTCCTCGCTAAGAAGGGGAACCCATTCGCCTACGGTAAAATGGGTCCTAGCCCAAATTTTTAGGGAAATGAATATCGGGGTGATTTAATCATTGGTTTTATTTGTTTAATGCTTGCAATTTATTAAAAATTGGGAAAAATTGGCTCTAAAATACATAAGTTTAGGACATGATGGGGTCAACTAGGCTCAATAGTTTAGTGGGCCAAAACATAGAGCGAAATTGTCAAGGGTGACAATTTTCTATTCTACAATTTGATCTGGTAGTATATCTTCAAAGGAAGATGCCATGATAGAAGGTGAGTAAATCACAATTTTAGATGATTTTTTGTGTCTATTAAAGAGTTAGAAGAGATCGAATTAGAGTAAGGTGAGATGTAGCTAGTTGAAAGAAGTTGCAAGATGTCAGCAAATTCAGTCGAAGAGGAGGCATGTGATGCTATTAGTAAAAGGAAAATGAGATTGTTGTAGAAACAACCAAGAGGGTCCAATGCCATAATCAAAGAAAATATCGTTCATTAGTTGTTAGAGAAAAGAGGAGGAATGCAAAACTTTGAAGTTAAAAAAATCAATGAAAGAGATTTGTACTTGATATTAAAGGGGAGTTTTCAAAGCATAATCCCAACTACTCCAGGGAGACCTATCCTCTCCATATTAGCCTCTACATCAACAATAAATCTTGGTATTAAATTTCAGTGATAGTTGAAATAATTTCTCACTAACTCATCATAGCTTTCACATTCTTGTTGGATTTAATGAAATATATTATTTTATGCTCTCCATAGTTTCTTAGGTTTCTATATATTGGATGAGTTTGATATTGTATGCACTCTTTCAAGAGTCCGGGTCTGTAGAGTCAAGTAAGGAGTTAAAGTTGGTGTCTATCATGGAGTAGTAGCTTTGTAGTAGTAAGAATGAATATAATGGTTTTAGCATGTATGTGTTTATGAAAGAGCCAAAGCTTTGAAGGTTTGCGTTCCATGTAAGGGGTTGAAAGAGTTTGTGTGAAAAATGTATATGTCTTTGAATGAGAAACAACTCAAAAGGTTTATGTAATATCTTCATGTGATCAATATAAAATATCATTTATTTTTGTATGTCTGTTTCTCTATTTTCTTTACTCTATTTTAATCCTAAAATTGGTATCAGAGTAGGTTCGAGATGGTTATCTAGGTTTGAAAACTTGCATCTAAGCAAGAGTTCATGGGTGGCTATTGAAAAGAGGCCAATCCAAAAATAATGTGTCATATGTTGTTAATATTGAAGGTCATTGAAGGTCGTTGAAAGTTCTTAAAGCACAAAAAAAATCCCATCAAAGAGAAATCACTATGTAAAGAGGATTGAGGGATTTCATTAGAGAGCCATGTTAGAAGAATCTGAAGTTGTAGATGTAGTTGTATAAGAGAACTAAGATTTGTTGAGAATGAAGTCATTGAAGATCACCCATAGACTGCCTCTTGGTTTTGGAAGGTATTTCAACTATAGGAATTATGGTCATTGGGTTAGAGATTGCAAAGCTAGAGATTGATAGAATAAATGTTATTGTTGTGGAGAGTAGTGTGATATTTCTAGGTTATGCCATTTCTACTTGAGAAAGAAATTTATGTGCAGATCTATCATAGATCTGTCAAAATTTGCTAATTGACAAAGTTTGAAGACATTGCAAAAAAGGAGTGAACAATATGCAACAAATTTGATCATGCTTATTGGGAGTAAATGGTCATAGTATAGCTACTACTAAGTGAAATGGATTGCAACATATGGAAAGGGGACACCTTTTTTAGGAAGGCATACAAAAGATAGTTGTTGAGGGAAGACAAGTTCCCTATAGTGAATGGAAGGAAGGTCAGAACATTGACTGTAGGGTTAGTTAAGAAGGCCACTGAATAAAAGAGCATGAAGAGAGTCATAGTTATAGGAAGAAGAATTATGCCCAAAGCTAGTGGTGTGAATCTTTGAAGTTTGAAGAAATTGCCAAAGTAAAGGTTGTAGAGATCCAAAAGAGATCAAAGAAAGAAGAAATCATACAAAAATAAATTGTAAGTCTTGAAGAATTAGCCTCGAATATAATGAATCACAGCTCATTTTGCCACAAAAAATTTGAAGTCATAGTAGAAAATGAAATGATAGGAGACTATTGGATTAAAAGATAAGGAGAAGAGATATTAAGCTAGAAGGAAAATGACAAAAATGGAAGTTTGTAGACTTTAAAGGAGGAGAATAGTTTCTACAACTGATCATATTTTTTTCAAGAGGAATTTTAATGTTACTCCAAGTTAAATCACAACAAGAGAGAAGCCCATTGCTGTCACCACCCAATAAAAATGAGAAAATAAGATCATTGTGAAGTTGTTGTTTGATCTAGTAGTATATCTTCAAAGGAGGACACCACAATTGAAGGTGAGTAAATCATAATTTTAGATTATTTTTTGAGTCTTTTAAAGAGTTAGAAGAGCTTGAATTAGAGTAAGGTGAGATGTAGGTAGTTGAAAGAAGTCACAAGATCTCACCAATGTCAATTTTAGAGGAGGGATGTGATGTTGTCAGTAAGAGGAAAATTTGAGATTGTTGTAAAATCAACCAAGAGAATCTAAGGCCATAGTGAAAGAAAATTGCATCGAGCAGTTGTTAGAGAAAAGAGGAGACACACAAAGCTTCCAAATTAAAAAAATTATCAATAAAAGAGATTTTTTGTTGAGATTAAGGGAGGTTGGTGGAAATATAATCCTAACTAATATAGCTAGACCTTTCCTCTCCATATCAGCCTTCATATCAACAATAAATCTTGGTATTAAAGAAGTAAGATTTGAGATGATTTCTCGCTAAATCATCATAGCTTTCACACGCTTTCTAGGCATTATGAAATATATTATTTTATATTCTCCATTTTTTCTTAGGTTAGTTAATGGATGAGTCTAATTTTGTATGTTCTCTTTCAAGATTCCAACTCTACAGAGTTGTAAGGAGTTAGAAGTTGGTGTTTTTCATGGAACAATAGCTCAAAAATAGTAAGAATGAATTTAATGGTTTTAGCATGTATGTGTTTATGAAAGAGCCAAAGCTTTGAAGTTTTATGTTCCATGTAAGGAGCTAAAATATTTTGTGTGCCAGATGTATGTTTCATTGAATGAGCAACAACTAAAAAAATTCATGTAATAAATTCATGTGATCAATATAAAATATCATTTTGGTTTGTGTGTCTATTTATTTATTTTTCTCTACTCTATTTCAATCCTAGAAAAGGGAGGCCACTACAGTTTTAAAAATGAGTTGATTCTCTCATGAGAAAACCACAGTTTAAGGGCATTCATACTAAGGCCAAGAACAAACAGGTTTGCACTGAAAATAGGGAGCTTGGTCATTTTATTTATATAATTCATGAACAATTGAAAAACTAGTTGTTTTATTTCTTATATTTAGTTTTCATACTTAATATCTTTGTGTATATGGTGAAGGGATTATTTTTATGTTGATATCATTCGCAACAACTATAAAATTTTATCTGTGTCTTTGAAATAGTAAGGTTTCTATTAATAGTAGCCTTACAATAATTCCATTGCTAGTTTGAAGTGAGGATTAGTGTTCAAGTTTAATCAAGGTTGCCTAGTGTTGGATTCCTAGTTAATTGAGTCACTAATTAGGACTACACCAATTGGTACCAAAGCATGAGGTTATGACTTTAGGAATAAAAAGTGCACTATTCTTAACTTTAGATCAGTAGGTGTCCAATAAGGTAGTGTGTATATGTGTGCATGCACACACATCTCTACATAGGACTATAGCCAAGTATAATTAAGGAGCATCAAAATAGTAAAAATGCCTCCAAGGAGAATTATGATAGAAGCTCAACAAGAACAAAGTGCTTGAAGCAATTAGAGAAATCAAAGAAAGGATGAAAGTGGGCTCAAGGAAGATAAAAGAGAAGGTCACACACATGAAAGAAATAACAATGATAGTGAATAAGAAGTAATAGATGAAGCAAGTATCAAGAAGGTTAAGATGTTGGAGAAGAGATGGATATAGGTTCAAGAGGAGGTTAATAAGAGCTATATCCAAGATTAGGAGAGGGAAAAAGTTGGAGCTACCATGCTTCTTAGGGAGTCTAGACCTTAAATAATTCACTACCTAGTTAACATATAAATGGGGGCGCACTTTGAACATGACAAGTTAGAGGATCTAATGAGAGAAAAATTAGCACAAACCAAGCTAAAAGGTGATGTTGCACTTTGGTAGAAAGAGGTTTAGGCTAAAGGAAGGAGAAAGGGGAAGGAAAAGAGTCATTTGCGATTAAATGATGGTAGGAATGAAGGTCAAATTTCTATCAGTGTATTATAATTTTGGCTTATTAAATAAGTTGTAAAACTTTAGGTAGAGGGAGCTAAGTGTAAGAAATTACACTAAGGAATTTTTAATATCTTTATTGGGTTTGATCACAATGAGTTGAATCATGAGAAGGTTTCTAGGTACATCAATGGACTAAAGATGAAAACTCAAGATGAGTTATGTTTGGTGAGGCAATGAAAAATCTAGGACACCTCTCAATATGCACTAAAAGTATATAGAAATAAAAGTTATCAAAAGGACAAAAAAGCTCAACTAAAGGTAGAGGTGAATTCATGAAGGGAAGGGGATAGATGCAAGAATCCAAATGAAAGCAGAGCCATGATGGCCAACACTTATCATAGTTAGAAAAATAATCGTGAAGAAAGAGGAAGAATATAGCCATCGTGAGGAAGGGGTGGATTTGGAAGATGTAGAGGTAGAAGATTCTATCAGACTTGCTTTATATCTAGATAAACTAGTTCAAATGTAGTACAAGGCAATGAAGAGCCCATAGAATACATAAATTGGTTGGATGAACCTAAGGAAAGGGGAAACTCATGATGGGGAGTGTCTTATTAAAGCTTTCAAAGAAGGAGACTAATTCTATTTAGAGGAGCCTATTTAGGATTGTATGCAAGGTAGGAGGCACATGTTGCAAAATCATATCAATAGTGGAAGCATAGAAATCTAGTTTCAATTGAAATTATAGAGGAACTAGGATTAAAATAAGGGGCTCATCCAAACCTTTAAAAACTTTATTTGTTTCTTAAAGGCCATCAATCTTGGTTCATGATTTTTTTTTAGTAAACTTCCAATAGACATTTGTGAGGATGACTTGTATGGTGTGATATTATGCCCATGGATGTGTGTCATGTACTTATAGGGTAATTAGGGCTATTTGATGTAATATTTATCCATTATGGTTGGGAAAATACTTATTCATTTTGGAAGAATGGTGGAAAGTATATCCCCACTCTATTAAAAATCAAGGATAAAGAAATAGAGAATAGCCTAAGAAAATTACTAGTAAATGAAAAATAATTTATAAGATAATCCAAACGTGAGAATGTCTATTTTTTTGTCATTCTCAAAGAATTGTAGGTTGGGACAACATGAGTGACAATGGTGATAAACCTTTGGAGATGAAGTATTTATAAAAATAATTTGATGATATTGTTTCAAAGGAACTACCAAAAGGGTTGTCACCAATGAGGAGTGTTGGTGATTAAAACTATTGCTCCAGTTTCCTAGAGCAGATAGTCAATAATAAGGCAAGATGAATAATAGTTTGGATCACCAACAAATGGTACTACAATTAAGGAGGTTCATTGTTGATGTTTGAAAACTTTTCTTTGATATCTTAAGAACTTTTAAATTTATTTTGCAATCTGACATTTTCATTGTCTGTTTGTTGCCTATTAACTTGCATCAAGAAGGAACTCACCATATAGATTTTATCCTTAGAGACAAACTTAACAATGAAAAAAGTAAAATTTGATTGATTTCTATTTTTGTAGAAGAGAAATAGCTTATTGAAAGGGAATCACAAGTAAAAAATGAGGATGGTGTGAAGCCAAGCAAGTTGGGAAATGTTCATATGCTAATAATTATAAAGAGAATGATCAAGAAAGAGAAATAATTATAGAGAAAATTGTCAAGAAAAAGAAAGAAGTTGAAAATACACACACATATATGAAACAACATGATTGAAAATGAAAACATCAATAAAGAAGAAAATTGTAGAGCTTGATAATTCCATATTTATAAAATTAGAAAATCTTCTTAATCATACTCTCAATTGTCTTTTGGGGAGATGGATGGCATCAACTTAAATGCAAGACCAAATGGCAATACATAATAATTTTCTAGGAACAAGGGGAGAAAAACCAAAAAGGGTTGGTAGTAATAATGTGGCCAAAAAGAAAGCAATAGTAGCATTAGAGGACATGCTCTCAAATCGTAAGAGAGATAAACTCGATGAATGCTATTGTATTTTATTGGATGAAGACAACTTATGAAAAAATCAAATGGAGCTCATACCTTTGATGAGTAGAGGAAGGCTTAAATTATACCAAATGAAAGGGGCGAAGTGGATGGTTTTGTTGGAGCAAAATGAACTTAACTGTAATGCCTGCATTGTAAAAGCTTCAATATTGTATGATGGACTCGCTATTTGTTCCTTTCATAAAAAAATATTTCCCGCTGGCACCCTAGTTTCAAAAGACTCCAATCCTTGAAGGACTTCCTGGCTGAAATCTGTTAAGTCCCATGCATTCCTCCTATTACTAATTCCCCAACTCAACTCAAATCTTGATCGAGCAATTATCTACGGTTGTTCTGCCAACTGAAAAAGTTCTCTGTTTTTGGACCGTGCTTTCTAATCGAATGCAATGCAATGAAATAGATGATAAATGACAAAATCAAACGACCAATAATGTCACACATTAGATTGAAATTTTCCCATTTAAGATCTCTTTAATTCACGTTTAACGGTACTATCATTTTCTTTACATTAAAATTTTGAATGCCCATCAATTCCATTTTTATTTAAAAGATGTACATTTTGGTGTAGATTAAAAGGTTACTAGAAAGAAATGGTGCACGGAGCAGCTCAAGGGCCCTGGACGAAACGAGAGAGCATTCATTAGCAACTGAAAAATCAACGTGGAATGTCCAAATTGTTTCAGTAAATGCCGTGTTGATCGCAACAGTAGCATTTGCAGCACCTTTCACTTTCCAAAAGGAAGACCGCGATGCTGTTTCCTTTCAAATTACAGTGGTATGTGACGCAGTAGCATTCTGCACTTCAATTTCATCGGCGGTTCTGCTAATGTACGTATTATATGGTAAACAAGAAGACCCCCTCCTTCTCAAAACCTCACTCACCGGATTATGGATAGCGTTGGTATCTCTCTTGCTGGCTTTCGGGGCGGGCATTTTAGCGATACTGGCGCCAAAGCATGGAGCTGTAGCAGGGACTGTGATGGCTATGGTTAGCATTGTTCCGATTTGCATAAGGATGATGATTTTTCGCTCCAAAAAATACATCTTCCGAGAAGACGAGCATCACCTCTGGACTCTCGTAGTAGTTAGTGGCGTCCAGATGATACTTCTGATAATACTTGACACACTGACAGATATGACTGCTCTGCAGGCACTGTGTATGGTCGTGGGATTAATAGTGGTTTGGATTGCAGTGTCTCTCGGCCCAAAAAAATGCTTGCTTTCTCAACGACACATTTATAGAGATAATGGGCATTACATCTGTTTTTTGGCTATTGTTGCAATCGTGAATTTGATATTTATTATGCTCTAGGTAGCAGTTATTTGGCATGACCGAAAGTACAGTTGATGGTCAAAAATATTGTACTGAAGTGGAAACTATTATATATAGTTTTAATTAAATGAAATATCATGAGAATCTTTAAGTCTTAGAAGTAACTTTAAGATTTATATTTTTAGAGGGTATGATTGTATTTTGTTTATTTAAAAGAGCTATTTTTCATGAATAATAAATTTAAATTACACAATCATAATTTTCATTGTATCTTTTGGGAATTTCATAATATATGAGTATTTTTTGTCAGTCTTGTTCATGTGTATAATAACATAAATTGTTTTTAAAGTATATTTTGTGTGAAATATTTTTGCGATATGATAACAAGAAAATAATATAGCTTGTTAAATTATAATACTTATACTACTATATTTCTTACATGATGTTTTTGGTGTAGCTTGTAAATGTATATTGATAATATTTAGTCAGCCACTAAAACCTTTCATGACAGGCACACACAACATCGTAAAATATACATTAATATATAGTAAATAATTATCATGAATTTGATCTCCATGATACTTTTTAGTTTTTAATGAAATTTTTTTTTAATAAGGGTGACGATTTTTAAAATTTAGTCCTCTTTCACATTTCTTCAAACATGCTTCTTGCCAAAGACAAACCTATGTATATTGTCTTTAATATTTGAGTAATGTTAGAAAGGTAAATGTGTTGATATGTATAAAAATTTGATTGATTTGACTTTTTAGATGTAAAGGTTAACCCATCCCAATCCTTAATGACTGTAATAGTTGTTCCTCTATCAAAAGTAAGGCTCAAGAACTCACAAATCATTTCACCCCTATCAGATTTAGATAGAGTTTTTTATGATGACCTCGACTGACTATAAGCAAAGGAACAATCTTAGGGTGATTGAAAACCCATGGAACACTAATATAGAATTATAAATAGTATCAAATTAATTGGTTTAAACCCTAACATGTGTATGATATTTCTTGTGAACCCCAATCCTATTCCTGCACAAATATAAGAAGCAAACACATTAGTAAGCTCATATGCAAGATAAAACAAGGATTCCCCATGAAATCTATTTACAATGCTCAAAATAGGAAAATGAAGAAATAAAACATGGAAAGACAAGTCAAATCCTAATTAAGCATGCAAACTCTAGATCCCATGGGGGAATTGGTGCCAATTGGTGTGTTGAAATTGGCCCTTTCCCAACTCCTTTGTTGCAATGTTGATGATTCGTGGATGATTGAATTTCCTTGATGAGATTTTTGGCATAACATTGCTATGAAATCATGAAAATGATGAACAATTGCTATGAAGTAGGAAAAATTAGCTCTTAATGTGAAGAGAGTAACTTTGCTCAAATTGTGGATGATAGAATGAGAGGAAGAGTTTCTCATTTATAGATTTCCAATTTGGAAGAATGAGTGAAATTGAGCAATGTGGGATCATTCAACATCCAATGGCCAAGTGCCACTTGTCAAGATGTGAATGGTTGAAGGTTGTACAAATTTTGGTCAATGTACATGATAAATGCTATGAGATTCAAATTCAAAATTTGAATGTGGCATGTTTAGAGGGAAGGGAAATGGAGTTAATGTCACTTGGCTCAAGGCCAAGGACATGTAAGAGGCATTAAATGCCTTGTTGGAAGTACCCATCTTTTTTGGAAGGATTTTTGAATTGGAAGAATATTCCACAAAAGATGCCCTTTTGAATGGAAAATAATGAATAAATAAATCAAATAAATTGATTTATTGTGCAAGTTGCAAGATCTAGAGGATTGGAGAGATTAGGATTAGCATTAATCAGGATTTGATTAATTAAGAGGGGGATTAAAGCTGATTTGACCATTTTGACTTGGATTTCAGGATTTAAATAAATCAAAATGAGAGGAAAATTGATTTTTGGATTTAATTAAATAAAATGATTTATTTAATTAAAAGGGGGATTACAAAATTAATTAAATAAAATTGATTTATTTAATTAACAAGAGATGAAGACTTAATTAGATAAATTTGATTTATTTAATTAAGAGATGAAGAGTGGTGAATTTAATCAAATACAGATTATTCGATTAAATGACTAGCAAAGGAGATGATTCAGGAAAAAATGGTGTTAGTAAGATTGGGATTAGGTGAATGTATATTTGACATGTCTACATTTCTTACCCCTTCAAAATAGGCACCCATTATTCTTTTAATCAATAAGTTGAATATCAAGACATAAATAGACCTCACATTTTAATTAATCATCGTCACCACCCCTATATGATGATTATTTTATATTTTTTTCACACTGTATCATTGAACTGATAAATATTTTAATCTTATTATGTATAGAAACTAATCAATATATTGGAACCAAGTGGATAGTATATTCAAATATAGCTTGTTAATTTTTATCTAAAGAAGAATTGTTCTATAACATAAGTAACTCCCAAACTTCCATAACTAAATTTTCATTTTTTATCTTTTGTAACATGTTCTAAATACTAACTTATTTTGTACTTTCCTATTTCCAAATGTTTGTTTCCAAGGTGATTATATTCTTTAAAATGTTCCATAATATATTTATTTTAGTTTTACAATTGTACAATGGTATTTCTAATGGGTGGGAGTTGATTATTATCACCAACAAGATTTATGGATTAATCACCAAAAAAATAATTTTTGTAGGAAACACTTGACATAATCGCTTCAATGCTATTTAATATTTTAGATTAAATAAATTGATTCCATAAATGAGAATATAATTCTTATATTTCATTTCCTCTTTGAAAAAGACCAATATTGACCTTATAATATTCTTTTTAGATGCATCTAGTCTATTATTGTTATAGAGTGGAGTATATGAATCCTTCTTTGTTTTATGGTTGCATGCAATGAATGCTTAGTCCATTTCATTATGTATTTTTTTCGTGTTTTGTATAGTCATGTTACAAGAACACCATCATAATATTTTCATAAAGTAATTTAGTATTTTAAGTTATTGTCATGAAATAAATTTATCTCAAAAAAGAAAAAAATAAATTGAATAAAGTTTTTTAATTTCTCATTTCTAGATTTAGTTATGCTTAAGAATCAATTACACTTTGTAAAGTTATATTTAAGCAAGTTGAGAATAAGGAAGAGCTCTCCTCCTTTTTCTTTTACTTCGAGTCTACGCTTTCTTTTGGGAACTTGTCCCCTTTCTTCTTCTTCCTTAAAGAAATATTTTTTATAGGTATAGTACAAAAAATTATGGTGAATACTTTATGCTCATCATTTTTTGAGTGATAAGTATTCAAATGAGCTTTGGGTCATTGGTTCTCATATACTATTTATTTTTCTTATTTTAAATTGTAGTTGCATTTGCATGGTTTCTTTATGATTTAATGGATTTTATTTCACCTCTTTGTGTGTTTAAATTTTATTAGTTGAGCAAGGATCCTATGATTGTTTACTTTCAAATATTCTAGATTCTTTGTGTTACAGAAATATTTCATAGTTATATTTTTAATACATGTTAAGTGTGAATTTCTTCATAGTGTAAATCCAAGCATGAGACTTTGTAAGTTCATACCCTTACTTACATGATTTTGGGTTTTTATACTCTTACCCCTACATCTATAACCTAACTTCTCCAACAACTAGAAGCTAATTGGCTAAATAAGGAAAAAATAAAAAATGTAAGAATGAAACAATAGAATACTAGTTGATCTTGTTTTACTTATATCCTAATTACATTTATATCCTCTATAAGGAAAATTATGTTTTCCATAGTGGCACAGTACCCACAATGTTTCTGGCCAATATATGATATCTCCTAAATTTTTCTAGAGATGTCTACCATCAAAAGAAGGTGGAAATGAACTTTAGGGGTGGATAAAATTCACATTTCACAACTTATAATTTTCTTATGACCTTCATTACACTCCCTTTATGCATCCATATAAAGAAAAATTATCCTTCCTAATCGATTTATTTAGGGGTAGGAGGGGTCACAACCTAAGGCAAATGACCATGACAATATCCCCTTCAAAATGAAGCTAGATATACATGGAAAATTCAAATAATTAAATCCACCAAAGGAGGATGCACAAAGTATTTGAAAAGGAAGAAAACTCAAAATATACTAGTCATGGAGTGAAACTCTTCGTCGACCCTCCAATTTTGTGAAAATAACAAAAAAATTGACTCCATACTTAGTTAAAAATTTATATCAAATACTTAAGTCTCCTTCTCATAAAAATATTAACACATATTTTTTACTATCATCTTTATAAGTGAACACTTCAAGAGGGACTCCAAGATACAATCATGTGCAATCCATTCATCTACCTTCAACATGACATTTATATTTAAAAAATGGAAGGGTCGTTATTCAAGAATGGATCTCAAATCAACAAAGAAAAGAATAAGTAATCCTTGCCATTCTAGCTATGAAAATTAGCTTATATTCACTTATGCAAAGATAACTAATATATATGGAAGGGAAAAGATGAATAAGCATGCTTATAGTGGCTAACTTTTAGAATATTTATGAATTTCATGCCGAGCTAGTTTGATGACCTTCTCCAAGTCATTCACCAAATCCCATGGATACAATGTGAGAGTAGGCCATGTGGTGAAGTAAATATATCATAGATCCCTTTTTTATTTGACTTGCAAATTGAAACAAGTTTCTTATTAATGGAGACAAGCATGTGAGTATGTCTCAAGAATAGGCATGTTGACTAAATCATTTGAAGGAGAAAAAACAAGGTTGTTTTTTTTAATCTTTGAGATCAGTGACATTGCACAACCATATTATTTTAATCTCTATTAGGAGTGGGATTCCAATGTAGTTAAAATATCTCATTATTGTTAGAAGAGAAAAATGATATAGTTCCATGGGGAAAAAAAAAATTGTAGAGAATCCACCATGTGGTAAAAAATGACAAACTGTGATATGCAAAGGTATCGAAAAGGTAGCCCCCTTGAGAGATGGTGAAAAGGCCAAGCCCTAAGTGTGGTAATAGGAATGTGTTGTATCATTGACAATAATGTGCAACTAAGGCATATGATTCAAGCAAACTTTCATAGGACTAATAAAAGTTTCAATGACCACATGAAGACAAACAGTGAACCAAGAATTTAGTAGGTAAGCACCATCGACAAGACAAAGTGATGAGGCCTGAAAAATGACATGATAATAGAAATACCACATACTAGTGGCTACACCAAAGGGGCTCACACAACCATACATGTTCATGCATATGTAGGGTTTCACATTGTTTTGTGGAAACAAAAACTAATTTTGGAAGTCCTATTAAAGATTATAGACCAAAGGAAAGTCAAAAATAACATGTGAGTCAAGATTTGACCATGGTATTCTAATGAATGAGATAAGAACATTACATAAGAATAGAGTACCTAATGACAAAAAAACAATGAAAGAAGGGAAAAAAACTTGCAAATTTTCAAATTGCTAACAAAATCTATAGATTCAATTGCTAATATCTAATCTCTATAGATTCAATGAATACATTAATAAAAAAATTAAATATAAAAAAAAAAATCAAAATAATATTCTATAATCAAATTCTTAATAAAAATGATACAAAATATACATCTTTAAAAGTGATATCATAACCATATCAACATTGACTAAATTCTAAATGTTTTTCTTAAAATTACAAGAAGTAAAATATATTATTCATTGTATTCTGACTCTACCCACTAGGACAGTCATAAAAGGACATTACCCTTCGAAAAGATGGGGAAAGACATGACTAAGAGGAGATTCCGACTGTAAAGCATTAATCCTAAACATATGACCCTGCAACAATACTTCAATACTAGAAGTGATGCTTCGATTGTGGGTATCTATAACTTTTGTATAGGCCTAGTGGGCATCCTCTATTGGAGTAACGATCAGATTCCATCAACATGTCGGTTGTCACGTTGAGGGCCACCCACATAACAATGCACCACTTTTTAAAGGTAAAATGAAAGATGGATGAGATTTTATTTGCATTTAAATAATATTTCTCTCATGATTGAACGAATTTTTAATTCAATTAATGGATGTGTCTATACATCTATGCACATTTAAACTCTCTCATCGAGTTAATTTTTTTTGTTTTGAAAAGATGGTTATGTTATTACTTTGATGTTGATTTAAAAGTTTAAGGTGTAGATATAAGGTCCTATCATAAATCATATGGAGAGTAGTATACAGTGGTGGTCACAATGTTCCAACAACAAATTCGGCATCTTTTTAGTATATCATCATTATTATTAATGACATATATTTACCTCATGTCCCCATGCCGATGTTTAGCTTATTTTGGCTAGCAACCATTGCTCAAATTATTTAGGAGTTATTTGTGGAGCCGATGGCCCCATGAATGTTTAGTTCTTCTTCTTATTTTTAAGCAGCCAGCTTAAATTTGTATTAATAGTATTAATAATAATTTGTACAATAAAAAATTAGAAAAAGAAAAACAAAATCAAATATTAAAAAAGAGGGAAAGAAATTTGTGGAGCCACATGGCTTTTTAGAAATATGCAGTTGCTGCTTATTTCCAGCCCCCCCTCTTTTTTCACAGCTTATTTTCAATTCCTAAACAGTAGCTGCTCCATTAATATAGGAAAAGATTCCAAATTATCCTTTCCCAAAAATAAAATTTATGCATGGGAACACCCCTCCTGCTTAAATTTAAGTAGAAAATAGAGTTAAGTAGTCGCATGGGGACATGAGGTTAGTGTTTTGCTTCGAATTGTAATTTTTTTAAGAAAATAAAATGGTATATTTAGTGTTTTGCTTCAAATTGTCATTTTTTAAATATATAGAATGGTTTGGAGCTTCAAGAGATTGAATATATTTAGAATTTAGGTAATGAATTAGAAGTTGTAACAACCAAATTTGAATTTGATTGAACTTCTTGGTCCCCTGATGATAAACGAGGACAATAGATTTCATTGTGGGAAGAGAATATCTTAGCCAAGGAAGAAAAGACTTGGCATGTATAGAAACAAACAATGAGAGTTACAATTTCCATGAACAAAAGGGCCGCCATGAATAGAGTTTGATGAAAAGAACACCGAATAAGTGGGGTATTTACAGAAGCATAGTGATATTAGGGAGATAGAATGAAGTAGATATTATTCTGTAAATCATCCTATTGTAATTAATTTATAAATAAATATAATAAAATTGGGTTGTCTTATGATTTTGTGCTTCCTTTGTGTCTTATGGCTATGAGATTGGGTTGCTTGGGAAGGGACCCTGGTCTCAACTACACCAAGTAGTATTAGAGCACCAATTTTCTCATTGCGAGATGTTGAGGATTGAGAAATTAGAGAAAAGATATAGTTGAAAGAAAAATGAGAAGTTAAAAGGTGAAGGTTGTACAACAAAGTGGATATGTATAAGTGCTATTTATTTTCTTCCAATAGATATAAAGCTAGGTAGGTGCAAAAAATTCCTTCACTGTGTGGAAGTGGGTAGAGGGAGTCTTGTGGAAGTTGCATTTTCTAGAGTCCTTGTTGGTACAAGAAGTTGTAGAAGTGTAAATTTTTTATGCTAGAGAAGGTTAACTTTTTGGAAAGAAGTTGAAACTTGAGAAAAGGTTCATTGAAAAAGGAAGAAGTGGAAACAAAATATCTCACTAGATAAAAGATGAAATTGAAAAGAAGGTGAATATATTGATAAAGAGTGATTATGATACAACCTAAGAAGTTGGAAGGAATCATGAGAAAAACCCTAGAGGATTTGTTGCATAAGAGAATTCTATAATTGTATAGATCTTGAGCTTTAAGAGAAATTTGTTGTTGGGTAGAAGAGGCTTGTAATTGTAGAGAACTTGAGTTCTAGAAGATTTTTGGCAACTATGAGTAGAGGCATGTAAATGTAGAAGGTATAGAAGGAGGCATGAGAATTTGTAAGGTAATATTTCAAGTTATTGTTATCCCTCCTAGTGCACAACCAAATGATGTAGTAGATTTGATTAAGAATATGAATCAACTTGATTTGGACATTGTCTTTCATCAAAATGAGCTACCCCCTTTGGAAATACAAAAAAAATGATTCTTTGATAATAATGGCTCTTATTAATAGGGTTGGGATTAGATTTACCCTTATTTACAATGGTCCAGGGATTAATATTTGTAGTGTAAATCTTTTGGATAAAATTGGAGCGGACAAAACTTTAATTCAGCTTGTTCATTTGTCAATCAAAAGTTTTGATAACATGGAAAGCAAGCTGCTTGGTGTGATAATGTTACCTGTTAAGGCTAGTAAGGTTGTGTTGCAAACTCCCATCCATGTCATGCCCCATGATATTTCATATAATATTCTCTTCGATAAAATATGGATTCATGAAATGAATGGAGTGGGCCTTCAACACTTCACCATTGAATGAAGCTAAGTGCTTATGGGTGGATGGGTTTCCGGAATGCTTTGCCTTGGTTGTGTTTCTAGTGCCTAAGTGGGGTTTGGGTTTCCACCCCCAAGTTCGATATGAAGTGGGGTTGGGGAGTACATATACACTTATACACTTATACCCTCTTTTAAATAAACAAAATATAAGTTATTAATATTTTAATTTATATTTTTAGAGGGTATGATTGTATTTTGTTTATTTAAAAGAGTTATTTTTCAAGAATAATAAGTTTAAATTACACAATCATAATTATATATGTGGAATTGTATAAGTGTATGAATATAATTTTCATTGTATCTATTGAAAATTTCATAATATATGATTTATTTTGTCAGACATGCATCAATTTTTTAAAAGCATATTTTGTGTAAAATATTTTTGTGATATGATAACAAGTAAATAATATAGCTTGTTAAATTATAATGCTTATACTTCTATATTTCTTACATGATGTTTTTAGTGTAGCTTGTAAATGTGTGTTGATAATATTTAGTCAACCACAAAAAAATTTCATGAAGGCACACACAACACCCTAAAATGTTACATTAATATGTAGTAAATAATTATCATGAATTTAATCTCCATAATACCTTTTTAGTTTTTAATGAAATAAAATTGTAATAAGGGTAGTATTTTTAAAATTTAGTCCTCTTCACATTTCCTCAAACATGCTTCTTGCCAAAGACAAACCTACATATATTGTATTTAATCTTTGAGTAATGTTAAAGAGGTAAATGTGTTGATATGTATAAATATTTGATTGATCTAACTTTTAGTTGTAAAGGTTAACCCATGTTGATCGTTATTGACTACAATAATTATTCCTCTATCAAAAGTAAGGTCTAAGGACTCACAAATTATTTCAGCCCTATCACATTTAGATAGAGTTTTTATGATGGCCTCTATTGACAATAGGCAAAGGAACAAGCTTAGGGTGATTAAAAACCCATGGAATGGGAATATAGAATTACAAATAGTGTCAAATTAATTAGTTTTGACCCTAAAATGTACATGATGCTTCTTACCTCTTCAAAGTAGCCACCCAATTTATTCGTTCAATCTTTAAATTGAGTGTCAATACATAAAGACTCACATTCTAATTAATCATCATCAACATCTCTATATGATGATTATTTTATATTTTTTCCACACTTTATCATATAAATAATCAATAAATTGGAATCAAGTGGATAGTATATTCAAATGTAGATTGTGGGTATGTGCAAGATCATCATGGAAAAAATAGGCCCTTAAGTGGCAATAAAATTCAAAAAAATCAGAGTTAGGCAACTTCACATAAAAATTTGAATAAGTTATCTATATTATTTCAAAAATATGTAAGAATAGAATCTGTAGAAAATTGAAATTAGTTTCTAAACTACTAGGTTTATTTAAAAAATAAAAAAATTAATTTGGTGAAAATTTAAAATTTCAATGTAGTAGTACTTAAATTTCAGGGAAAAAATAAGAAGTAGGTGTTTGTCTAACCACCATAACCACAATAAAATTATAATATTTTTTTATAATATTTTACATATAAGCAGAGGACTCATGTCCTGATGTGATGCATATGTTTTGTAATTTGTTTCCAAGTAAATAATTAATTATGATTTTTTTATTACAACTTTTTAAAAATATAAAAAACTCATATGTCTGACCACCTTAACTTGGTCAAAACTTCATGAAATTCATTTTTATTTTTTTTAATCCTATTGTATGTGAAGCATAGAATGTGACGCATGTTTCAGATTCAAAAAATGTGATACCGTTTAAAAGATATAGATGCTTTTCAATCAGCCTATCAATCAAGACTTTAGTCATAAATAATATAGAAAATGAATAATAATTATTTATTAAATTGAAAGTAAAGCATAATTTATATTGGTGGAAAGCTAAGAATCTCCTTTAAAAACCCTTTTTATTTCATCAATTTTGGGTAAAAAAAAAATCATCAGCCACATGGGTCATCATATCACTTACATATCGCCACTTTTTGGCCCATCATGATCCTGCACATACCCTTGTTCATTTTTATCCAAGGATGAATTTTTCTATAACATGAGTAACTCCCAAACTTTTATATTTTTATAAAAAGGTGATTATATTCTTTAAAATGTTTCATAACATATTTCTTTTAGGTTTACAATTGTATAATAGTATTTATAATGGGTGTGAGTTGATTATTATCACCAACAAAATTTATGGATTAATCATCAAAAAAATATTTTTGTAGGAAACACTTGACATAATCACTTCAACGTTATTTAATATTTAGATTAAATCAATTGATTTCATAAATGAGGATATAATTCTAATATTTCATTTCCTCTTGAAAAGGGCCAATATTTGACCTTATAAATACTTTGTATCATTTATAATATTTTTTTTAAGATGTATTTACTATATTATTGTTATAGAGAGGAGTGTAGAAATCCTTCAATGTTCTATAGTTGCATGCAATGAATGCTTAGTACATTTTACTATGTAATTTTTCCATGCTTTAATTATGTTTTGTATAGTTATATTACAAGAACACCATCATAATTTTTTTATTTAATATTTATTTTCATAAAGTAACTTTGTATTAAGTTATTGTTATAAGTTAAGAAATAAATTTATCGCAAAAAAAGAAAAAATATTTGAATAAAAATTATTTTTAATTTCTTGTTTCTAAATTTAGTTATGCTTAAGAACCAATTACACTTTGTAAAGTTATATAAGCAGGAGCTCTCATTTTTCTTCTACTTAGAGTCTACGCTTTCTTTTAGGAACTTATCCCCTTTCTTCTTCTTCCTTTAAGAAATATTTTTCATAAGAATTGTACAAAAACTTATGGTGAATACTTTATGCTCATCATTTTTGGAGTGATAAGTATTCAAATGAGCTTTGGGTTATTGGTTCTCATATGCTATTTTTTTTCTTATTTTAAATTGTAGTTGCATTCATATGGTTTCTTTATGATTTAGTGGATTTTATTTCACCTCTTTATGTTTTTAAATTTTATTAGTTGAGTGAGGATCCTATGGTTGTTTAATTTCAAATTTGCTCTTCCTTGTGTTAGAGAAATATTTGATAACTTTATCTTTCTAATAATGTTAAATATAAATTTATTCATAGTATAAATCCAAGCATGAGACTTTGTAGACATACCCCTACTTGTAATTTTGAGTTTTTTTACTCATACCCCTATGTCCAAAACCTAACTTCTCCAACAACTAGAAGTTAATTGGATAAATAAGGAAAAATGTAAGAATACAACAATACAATACTACTTGCTCTTGATTTACTTACCTCTTAATTAGATTTTTATCCTCTAAAAGGAAAATTATGTCTTCCATAGTAGCATAGTACCCACAATATTTCTAGCTAACAGATGTGATATCTCCTAAGTTTTTCTAGAGATATCTACCAACAAAACAAGGTGGGCATGAACTTTAGGATGTATACCATTCAAATTTCATAAATTAGAATATTTTTAAAGCTCTCATTCCACTCCTTTCATGCATCCATATAAAGCAAAATGATCCTTCCTAATATATTTATTTAGGGTTAAGAGGGGTCACAACCTGAGGCAAATGACCACATGATAGTGCCCACTTAGAAATGAAGCTAGGTATACATGGAAATACCGAATAATTCAAGCCACCAAAGGAGGATGAACAAAGTATTTGAAAAGGAAGAAAACTTAAAATATACTAGTCATGGAATGGAACTTTTTGACAACCCTCCAATTTTATGAAAATAACAAAAAACAATGACCTCATACTTAGATAAAAAAAATTATGTCAAAGACTTAAGTCTCCTTCACATAAAAATGTTAACACATAGTGATTACCATCATGTTTACAAGTGCACACTTCAAGAGGGACTCCAAGATACAATCATGTTTAATCCATTCATCTGCCTTCAACATGACATTTATATTCTAAAAATGAAAGGACCAATATGAGAATGAATCACAAATCAACAAAAAAAAAGACTAAGCTTTTTCATTATAAATATGAAAATATATTTTATGTTTACTTATGTAAAAATAACTAATATGTATATGAAAGGGAAAAGATGAATAAGCACACTTATAGTGGCTAATTTCTAGAATTTTTGTGAATTTGATGCCTCTAGTTTGATGATCTTCTCAAATTCATTCACCAAATCCCATAGATGCAATGTGAGAGTAGGCCATGTGGTGAAGTAAATACATTATAGTTCTCTTTTTTATTTGACTTGCAAATTGAAACAAGTTGCTTATTAATGGAGACAAGCATGTGAGTATTTCTCAAGAATGGGAATGTTGACTAAATCATTTGAAGGAGAGAAAACAAGGTTGATTACTTTTTATCTTTGAGATCAATGACACTGCACAACCATATTAGTTTAATCTATGAGGAGTGGGGCTCCATTGTAGTTAAAATATCTCATTGTGGTTAGAATAGCAAAATGATATAGGTCCATGGGGATAAAAAATATTTGTAGAGAAACCACCATGTGGTAAAAAATGAGAAAGTGTGCTATTGCAAAAGTATTGAAGAGGTAGCCCCCTTGAGATATGGTGCAAAGGCCAAGCCCTGAGTGTGGTAATAGGAATTTGTTGTATAATCAATAATAAGGAACGACTAAGGAATATTATTCAATCAAGCTTGCATAGGACTAAAAAATAAATCCCACCATTCAAAACTCTCCACACAGATTCAAAAGTACTGAAAATATGCATGTCTTTTTGTTTCTTTAGAATAATCTAATAGACAACATTTGTGGCCCACCATTCAACATAACATAAAACAAAGACCAAATAACTAAACCATTATGGCAATAGTAACTAATGGCATTGATGCATAGAGACAAAATGAATGTATATTACGGTAATCAAATTTTTAGTGACCACATGAAGAAAAATAGTGAACCAAAAATAGTAGGTAAACACCATCGACATGACAAAGTGACAAGGCTTGAAAAATGACATGATAATAGAAATCCCGCATAAGTTAGTGGTTACACCAAAGGGGCTCACACAACCATACATGTTCATGCATATATAGGGTTTCACATTGTTGTGTGGAAACACAAACAAATTTTGGAAGTCCAATTAAAGATTGTAGATCAAAGGAAAGTCAAAAATAACATGTGTGTCAAGATTTGACTTTAAATACATACCTTTTCACTTAGTATTTCAATGAATGAGATAAGAACATTACATAATAATATAGTAAGATGACAAAAACAATAAAAAAGAACAAGAACACTCGCAAATTTTCAAATTGCTAACAAAATCTACAAGTCCAATTGCTAATATATTGTATCTATAAGCTCAATAAATACATTGATAAAAAAATTAATTATAATAAAAAATTCAAAATAACATTCTAAAATCAAATGCTTAATAATTACGTAAAAAATGATACAAAATATATGTAACTTTAAAATTGATTTCATGGGGTTGGGGCCCTAGCTCGGTTGGCTAAATCTTTCTTGTTGCAGGAGGTTGGTCACGAGGTCTAGTCTCCCCCACCCCCATGGTACCAGAGGGCATGTCACGCCAATGTCACCAATCATGTTAAAAAATTTACCAGGTGCACTACAGTTTATAGGGGGTCGTGCTACCTAATTCCTGCAGTCTAAAACAAAAATGATTTCATAATCATATCAACACTAACAAAATTCTAAATGTTCTCTTAAAATTACAAGAAGTAAAAAATATTATTCAATAAAAAATTATTATTTGATAAGCTATATATTGTGGGCACAACCCATTAGAATGGTCTCACGCCAGAAAATCTTCACCGAAAAATCTTTAACTGTTAAAAAATCTCACCGATCTCCAAACCAACTTGAAATTTAGTAGCCCTCAAACTCCCATATTTTTAGAGAAGTTAGAAATTAGGTTTTGTAAGACGCTGCAAAAATCTTGTCTCCAGTTCAATAATCTAAGTGCCCTAAACCCCCGATAGTTGTAGATGCACTTTGTTTTTATTGTGAATAGACTGAAGCAATTATTACAGGGAGATTGTTTCTACTTTGGTATGGTTTCATAACATATTTCTTGCAAACTCTGCCAATTTTTTCCCATCAACTTCCAACTCTACCCATTTTTTCTCATCAGTATTGTTGAAAGAACAATCTTGATGTAAGTCATTTGCCATGGTTTCAATGAGTTTTTTTGGGGGAAATCCTTAAAAGCTGGATCATTTTTTGTTGTGTTTTATTTCATTATAAAAAAAGTTTTTTGTTATCTACGAAATGAAGGAATTGGTTCTATGGTTTTATCTATGGTTGTTTTTGGATCTTTATAAAATTAAATAGTTACTCTTTGCTATTAGACAAGAGCATTTTGCTGTATGGATTTGTTGTTGTTATATTTCTACTAAAATTAGCAATCAAAAGAGGGGATGGGAATGCAGAGGGATGGATCTGGCAACCAATCTAGATCCCTAATTAGAAAATGAGTCAACAAAGTGAGAATCAATCTATTTTAGTAAAGAATTGAGTGTTTTTTAGCTCATAATTACTAATTTTGAAAATTCTATGAAATTCAATTAGGTCGTGGCTTAGAAATTTCATATTTGAATACCCATTTCATTTTTTTGTTTCATGATCTCAAGAAGGGTTTTGTTTACCAGTGCCAAGATTTTGTTCTATCAACGGTGTGAGGGAAATACTCCCTCTTAGCTTCATTTAACTTCTCACTAAATATGCAACAAATGCCTCTTTGCTAAGAATATTTATACATTTTTCCTAATTAAGTTTGTCACTATGAACCATCAATGCTTCATTAATAGAAAAAATAAAAACTTACTATGAGTTGTAATTCTGGGTGAATTATTAGTCAATAGACTTGCAAAATTGTTTTACTCATTCCAAGTACTTAGTGAGTCTACCACACGTAGACTTGCCATATGTGGCAAACCTACATCTAAAGATGCATGTGCAGAAAACATACAGTAATGTTGGTAAAATTAGTTGTCAACTGACTAATAGAAATGCTTAGACAAGTCTATGGTGGAGACCCATCACAACTACTTTGTGATTTTTCCATGTAAACTCACCATATCTATTAGGCTCGCATATAGACATGTATATACAACAAAAATGCAATTTACTTTTTATTTCTTAAAGAAAATTAAATCCTTGCAATTTCCTCACACAACATTTGCAAATTTGTTTGAGTGATTCGAATGAGGTTAAAATTGATTTGAAGAGCAAAATTCTACAATTTTTAGAGTTTTGGACTAGATTTCTTTTATATTATTTTTCCAAAAAATTCAAGAAACTTATTTATTTCCTAAATATTAGATTTAAGTATTTAAGCATGTTTGCAAAGCATTAACTTCATTTTCTCACAAGTTTTAACATTAATTTTGTGTTATTGTTTATGAATGAAAATGTCTATTTTTTTAGTAGTTAGCATTTATCAAATCATGGTATTAAAATACATTTTGTTTCAATTATTAATTCTATTTATCTATGTTCAAAATGTAAACCATTTTATTTGCTAGAAATTTATATACATACTTATCCTAAGCACATGGATTTGATGGTCAAGGTTAATCTTTGACCTTAATCGAAACTAACTTTCCCTTCAGTTATCATAGCTTGCCATATAGAACACCCCCAATAGGATTTTAGAAAAATTTAGAGAATTTGTGTGAGCTTCTCATGGTCCATCAAATTGAAAGTTCACGCCCTATATTTTTCACATGAGTATGAACAGATCATTTTATTTATGTACCATTGATCCATTGAATGACAATGAGGTTAAGGTCTTGAAGCAAAGAACATATGATTTATACCAAATCACTATGATCCTTGAAAATATTCTTGCAATGAGGTATATTAAGCATAATGGTATTTATATAGAGTGGATTGGGTTTCTTGTGGTCTTTTTATATTGGATATGCTTTCCTTACCTTCTATTTGAAACCAGTTGAAGATATCCATAATATAGAAAGAACCATCAAACATGCCTCAAGGGTATGGTAGTGTAAAATGGCCCCATTCAACTTTCTCCACAATTGTGATAAGTGATAGTTGAATGAGGCATCCAAGAAGAAGAAAACAAATTTTAGAAGCTACTAGAAGTTTAGTGTGTAGGGGACTTATGAGGAGGATCCCCATGACCCCAAGCTTCTATTGTTGAGTGGGGTGAGAGGGAGAATGTAAGCTAGCTATTAGTATTGCTATTATTCATGAATTTTACTTCCAGCCATACCTTGTAGTTAAGGTTTTATGACAAGATTGAAATGCACATATATGTATGTCCACAATTTTTAATTTTGTGGTGTGAAGTGGTCATATCAGAAGATTTAAGGTCTTGATTACCAAAAGAATATTGAAAGAGAAAAATTCAATATCTAATGAGGCTTAACAAAACCATTTAATTCAAAAAATTATAGTCATGAAATGATACATAAATTTGTAGGTTGGGTTAGATGTACATGGGACTACATTGGCTTCAAAATTTTAGTTTGAAATGTCTTTTGAAAGGTACACTGACAAAATTTAGGAATGCATTGTTTTGTTGGGAAAATGTGTCTTAACCTTGCAATTATATAAGGTTTATTGTTGATAGGATATATATATATATTTATATATATATATATATATATTTCCTAGTTACACCGATAGGTGTATACATTAGTAGCACAGAGCGAAATGTGAATGTGTTAACAAAAGATCCTAAATGGTCGACATACATTAAATAATGATATATTGTAAATTTGGACCATTCGTTATTAGGTTTTAGATCTAATGGAATATTTTTTTTGGCCTATCTTTCCTTAGAATGCAACCCTATTTTATGAGGGTGTTGTATTTGTTAAGAAAAAATTGACTGTGGAACAGACTTTTCCTAATATCAAAACTAAGAGGAGAAAGAGATATGCATTTTAAACTTTGCAATTACAGTTCACTAAGATGCATACAAAAGAAATAACAAAATTGAGCAATACATTCAAACACAAATGACACCAGATTTACGTGGGAAAACCCTTATGGGAGAAAAACCCACCACACCAAAGAAGATCACTTGTATTATAGTAAATGAATTACATACACATTATAGACTCTTCTTTTCAGATGTCAATTTATAGCAGCAACATTTCCCTGATCAACCTTGTACAAAATATCACTGTTACAATGCTTTCAAAAACTACATACAATGAAATTCACTAATAGATCATTCGACCAACCAACCAAACCCTCAATTGAACTATTCATTCATCCTCAAGCGGTTTGTTCATTTCCCACAAGAGAACGGTTACAACAGTTCAACTACCAATTGGTTTGCATTATGCTTCTCTCATTGGTTCAAAACAAACCATGTAGGACAGACACTTGGTCAGAAGACTTCAACTATATCGCTCATCGGTGAGACAACAGACCATGTCTCACCGATGCCAGATTGCCCACATACCATCACACACTGCACCATCTTCTATCGGTCTATCACTCAGACTTGTTGAAGTCTCCCCGATCTCAAGACCATTGGCAAGACCAATGCTATCGGCAACAAACTAGAAAGTCATATCAATTGTTCAAGTCTCCTCGATGTCCCAAAGAACACCAAGACCATGCATATCAGCAAGAGTCACACCGACCATTCATCAGGAGCAGATCCATCAGGAAGAGATCAGGAAGTCACGTTGACAGCTCAAGTCTCCCTGACACATCCATCAGCAAGAGTCTCCTCGATGATCTTCATCGCCCAGACACCTACCATCGAAATGAGTTAGAAATCTCACTCCAACTGCTCTGGTCACACTGATGGTTCTCATCGACAAGACACTTACGGGATCATGCCAATATCGCCCAAATTTGTTTTTGTCAGAATGAGTTTGGAATCTCACTCCGACAGTTCATGTCAACCCGATGACTTCCGTCGGCAAGACAGGTTCTAGGTCACTGTGATCTGATCCCTCCAAGACTTTAGAACACAACTGCTTATCAGCAAGACATTCCAAGGGTCTCATTGATATTGCTCTTTCAGGATTTCCATGTCAGTAAGCATTGAGGCATTTTTTCCAACAATCTCGCACTTAATGAAGATCTTACTGACACCTCCAGAGCACAACAAAACTACTGAGATTCATGGGCACCAAGGCCCATCGAATTGGTACACCACCTGTACTTGTTTATGCTCACTAGTTTTGTCAATGCATCTGCAACATTTTCTAGAGTATCCACCTTTTCTAAGGAGACCTTTCCATCCTCCACCATATCTCGTACAAAGTGATACTGCACATCAATATGTTTCATCTTGGCATGGAAAGTAGGACGTTTTTCCAGACAAATAGCACTCTGACTATCACAACAAATAATAATTTTCCCTACATCAAAACCAATATCATAACACAATCTTCTAAGCCAAATGGATTCCTTATAGGCATGAGTTACTGCCATGTACTCAGCCTTCGTAGTGGACAAAATGACTACAACTTGTCACTTGCTCATCTAGCTAATTGCACCACCATTCAACATGAAATTTTATCCAGTGGTGGACCTTCTACTGTTAATGTCCCCTGCCCAATCAGAATCCACATATCCATGAATGTTGAGAGTCCTCTATGATCCAACCAATTGCCATGGTAACACAAAGCATATTTCAAAGTGCCCCTTAGATATCTAAACACTCTTTTCACAACATCCCAATGTGTCCTTCCTGGATTCACCATAAATCAACTAAGAACTCCCACTGCTTGGGCAATGTTCGGCCTTGTACAAACCATTGCATACATTAAACTGCCAACTGCACTAGCATAAGGTACTTTGGCCCTGTCCTCCATCTCAGTAGAATATTTTGGACAATCTTCAACAGATAGCTTTGTCCCCTGCAAAACTAGAACAACTAGTTGCTTGCAATCATTCATACCAAATATCTCCAAAACAGTATTAATATACTTACTCTGGCTAAGCCAAATCTTTCTACCTTTTCTATCCCTAGTTATTTCCATCCCCAGAATATACCTGGCTACACCAAGATCTTTCATTTTGAACTTTACAAATAAATGAGATTTTAGATCAAAAATCATTAACTTACTACTGACTATGAACAACATATCATCAACGTAAAGGGCAATAATAAGAACACAATCACTTTCAGTCTTGTAGTAGACACAATGCTCTGGTTTTGATCTTACAAATCCCAATGACAAAACAAAAGTGTCAAATTTCTAGTACCACATTCTAGGAGATTATTTTAATCCATACAAAGATTTTTTCAACTTGCAAACCAGATTTTCTTTACCTTTTCTCACAAAGTGCTCAGGCTGGGACATATAGATTTCTTCTTCAAGATCACCATGAAGAAATGTTGTCTTCACATCCATCTATTCAATCTCTAATTCATATGCTACTACAAGTGACAAAATAAATCTAATAGACATCAACTTAGCTATATGAGAAAAAAATTCTCCATAATCAATTCCCTCTACCTAGGAATAACCCTTCGTAAATAATCTCACTTTATACTTTTCAACACAACCATCTGGACCAATTTTATTTTTAAACACCCATTTGCATCCCACAAGATTTCTACCTTTAGGCAATGGGACTAGATCCCAAGTATCATTTTTCTTTAATGATGCCATTTCTTCATTCATGGCTTCCAACCAGGAATCTGAATCAGACATTTCAACTGCCTCTTTTACAGTCCTAGGCTCATCAGTATTAGTAATCAAAGTGTACGCACAACTAGAATCTATCATAGAGAATCCATACCTATTCAGTTGTTTCTTTTCACGTGTAGACCTTCTCACAGGTTGAGGTTGAGGTTGTGGTTCTTCTTCTCGTCCAGAACTCTCAGAGCTTCTCGAACTCTCCTTCAATTTCAGGTACACTTTCAATGTGTTGTTCCTCTTTTTCAAGAGTTAGAGGTATCTCAACAACATCATTATCCTTTTTATCTTCTTCCATCCCTGACTGTAGGTCCACTAAAGAAGGTTTTAGTTCTTAGAAGATTACACTTCTATTATACAATACCTTCTTAGTCACAGGGTTCCAAAGCTTGTATCCTTTCACACCAAGGCCATACCCAATGAAGATACATTTTTCAGCTTTGTTATCCACTTTAGATCTCTTTACATCCAGCACATAAACATATGCTTCACAACCAAAGACACAAATATGTCTCAGAGAGGGCTTCTTACCAGACCAAACTTCCATAGGCATTTTATCAACAAGTGTTGATGAAGGAGACTGATTTAACAAGTAACATGTTGTAGCCATAGCCTCAACCCAGAACTTCTACTCCAGACCAGCATTGCTCAACATACTTCTTGCCTTCTCAATCAACATCTTGTTCAACCTTTCAGCAACTCCATTTTGCTACAGAGTGTAAGGTGTTGTTTTATGCCTTTTAATCCCATGGTCTTTGCAATACCATTCAAACTCATCAGAATAAAACTCACCTCCATTTTTAGTCCTTAAACATTTTATTTTTCTTCTAGTCTGATTTTCCACAAGGTTTTTAAATTCCTTAAAACAACTAAACACTTCTGATTTAATTTTTTTTAAATACACAAATGCCCTTCTCAAATAATCATCAATGAATGAAACATAATACTTAGACTTCGATAATGAAGGAACATCCACTGGACCACACACATAAAAATGAATATAATCCAAAACACCAGAAGATTTATGAGGACTAGAATAAAATGAAACACGGTGATGTTTTCCGTATATATAGTGTTCACAAAATTCAAATTCCAGGTTGCAATCATCAAGCCCCTCAACCAGGTTTTTATTTTTCAAGGCTTTCAAACCTTTTTCACCAATGTGACTGAGCCTTTGATGCCAGAGCATAGTATTTTCTGCTAGAAGCTTAACTTCTAAGGAATTTTCTCCAATAGGAACATTTTCATTCTTCTCTTTACGAAAAAACCTTTTGTGGCTTTGTAGAGACACTATTGCATTGAACAACCAGTGCATCAAATTTATACAAAGTACCAATTCGGGCACCCCTAGCTAGCACCATCGAGCCTCTATTCATTTTACAATCATTTCCAGACAACGAGACTTGCACTCCAACATTGTTTAGCTTGCTTACAGAAAATAAATTTTGAGCCAGACCTGGTATATGCATTATGCCATCAATTCCCTTAATTCTACCATCAGGAAACTGAATTCTGACTCTTCCATGGCCAATTATCTCCAGAGATGAATCACTTGCCAAATACACCTTTCCACCATCGTATTCTTCATACTTTGTAAACTAGTCTCTATGAGATGTCATGTGGAAAGATGCTCTAGAATCAATCAGCCAGACATCATTTGCTACTTGAGTTGCCAAGGCTGCAATGAAGACATTTGCTTTGCTATGAGAAGAATCATTGTCAGAAGAATTCTTCTTCTTCTTTTTCTCCTCTTTGCAATCCCTTCATACATGACCAGGCTTCCCACAATTCTAGCACTTCGCCTTGGACTTGTTGCCAGGAGACTTTGATCTCCCTTTTGATTTCAATTTGGACTTCTTGTCCTTCTTCTTGCCTTTTTATTTTGATCTACCTCGAACAACCAGAGCCTCCTTTTCCATCTTAGAAGAATTCCTTCTCATCTCTTCTGATAGCAAAGAAGCAACCACATCTTCCATCTTGAATTTTTTTGTCATGCTCCCAATCTCCATCACCAAGTGATCCCATGAATCTAACAAAGAACACAACAAGAGCATACAACAATCTTCTTCATCAATCTTCACACCTACAGATGTTAACTGAGCAATCAACATGTTAAAAGTATTCAAATGATCAGCAACAAATGTTCATCCTTCCATTTTCAAAGAGTACAAATTCTTCCTTAAGAATAGCTTATTCACCAAGGACTTTCCCTAATAAATATCTCCCAGTATTTTCCATAAAGAAGATGCAGTCTTCTCTTCATGAACATTTAGAAGAACTGAATCTTCCAAATAGAGCCTTATCAACCTTTTTTCTTTTTGATCTGCGAGGTCCCAATCCTCTTGCTTCATGCCTATAGGTTTCATTCCAAACACAACAAACCAAATGACACGGTCAACCAATAGATCTTCCATTTTGAGTTTCCACAACTCAAAATTGCTGCCATTGAATTTCTCAATATCAATTCTTCTAGATGTACTTGTCATTGCCATCTCAATCTATAATTAGACAAATTCAAGACCTCTACAAAACTCCCACTTAACAAAAATTGACACAAAAAATCCAACCTACCCACAAGGATAACACAACTGGCTAGGCTCTGATACCACTTGTTAGGAAAAATTCGATTGCGAAACAAAATTTTCCAAATGTCAAAAATAAGAGGAGAAAGAGATATGCCTTTTAAACTTTGCAATTATAGTTCACTAAGATGCATACAAAAGAAATAACAAAATTGAGCAATACATTCAAACACAAATGACACCAGATTTACGTGGGAAAACCCTTACGGGAGAAAAACCCACCACACCAAAGAAGATCACTTGTATTACAATAAATGAATTACATACACATTATAGACTCTTCTTTTTAGATGTCAATTTACAGCAGCAACATTTCCCTGATCAACCTTGTACAAAATATCACTGTTACAATGCTTTCAAAAACTGCATACAATGAAATTCACTAATAGATCATTCAACCAACCAACCAAACCCTTGACCGAATTGTTCATTCATCCTCAAGCAGTCTATTCGTTTCCCACAAGAGAACAGTCACAACAGTTCAACTACCAATTGGTTTGCATTTTGCTTCTCTCATTGGTTCAAAAGAAACCATGTAGGACAGACACTTGGTCAAAAGACTTCAACTGTATCACTCATCGGCAAGACAACAGACCATGTCTCAACAATGCCAAATTGCCCACAGACCATCACACACTGCGAATTCTACTAGTCTATCGCTCAGACTTGGTGAAGTCTCCCCGATCTTAGGACCATCGGTAAGACCAATGCTATTGACAACAAATTGGAAAGTCATACCGATGGTTCAAGTCTCCCCGATGTCCCAAAGAACACCAATACCACACATATCGGCAAGAGTCACACCGACCATTCATCAGGAGCAGATCCATCTGCAAGAGTAATACTATCGGCAAGAGATTAGGAAGTCACCTTGATAGCTCAAGTATCCCAACCCGTCCATCAGCAAGAGTCTCCCTGATGATCTTCATCGCCTAGACACCTGCCATCAGAATGAGTTAGAAATCTCACTCTGACTGCTCTGGTCATGCCAATGGTTCTCATCAACAAGACACTCATAGGGTCACGCCGATATCACCCAGACTTTTGCTTCCAGAATGAGTTTGGAATCGCACTTTGACAGTTAATGTCACCCTGATGACTTCTGTCGGCAAGACAGGTCCTAGGTCATAGCGATCTGATCGCTCCAAGACTTTAGAACACAACTACTTGTCGGCAAGACATTCCAAGGGTCTCACCGATGCTGCTCTTTCAGGAGTTCCATGTCAGTAAGCATTAAGGCACTTTTTCCAACAGTATTATGACTGTGGTAGTGTGATGTTTTTTAAGATTCTAATAGTGTTCATGTTGTCTCTTGATCTTTGGTGGTGATACTCATGTGAGAAGCTTTCTTTGCAAGTATATTGTGATCTTTGTGATTTTTGAATAATATATTGGGTAGCTTTTATAGTGTGGGGTTTTTCTCTCAAAAGGGATTTCCCCACATAAATCATTGTGTCATGGCATGCATGATATTTATGTTTATTCTTTTTAAGTTTACGTACCTGTTAAAGATCTATAATTTTTGCATTATTCTACTCTCAAGATTAGTGTAGGAAGTTGTTTTGCTACCTTATCTTCCTTACAAGTGGTATCAGAGCCTGATCACCTTTGGTTTTAGTTGTGGGTTGTTGGGTTTTTTGAACTAATTTATATTTGAGTGGGATCTTGTGTAGAAGACACTTTATGATCTTGTTGCAGGAGCTTTCAGATGGAAAGTTCATAAGGGAGGATAGAGGTGGGTAATTTTTTTGGAAATAATTTTGAAATGTGGAAGTTGAAGATGGAGGATTTGTTGATGAGAATGTTTCAAGGCTTACAAATCCTACTCAGGTTACTCAATATGAAGTTATGGACTGTAAAGCCAAGGGTATAATAAGACTTTTCTTGGAAGACTTTATTTTAATCAATGTTCATGAGGAGACCTCTGCACAAAAACTATGAAAGAAACTTGGTGAGATGTATAAAGCCAAATCTTTAGTGAACAAGATTTTCTTGAGAAAGAAATTGTATTCTTTGAGAATGGAAGAGGGTGGATGAATCACAGACCACCTGGGAGCATTCAATATGTTAGTGGCTCAATTGGCATCATTTGGTGTCCAAATGGATGAGGATGAGAAATGCAAGATCTTTCTTTGTTCTTTACCTAATTTGTGGGCTACTCTTGTTATGGCTATAAGGAGTACTTTTGTTATTTTGAAGACTAAAGATGTAGTGGGTTATTTTCTTTTTGAAGAGATGAGGAGGAAGGTATCCATCACTACCAAGGAGGCCCTAAATGTACATGGGAGACCTAAGTAAAAAGGAAAGAAGAGTGAGAAGCGTGGAAAATCCAAGTCCAAGGGGAGATTTAAGTCTCTTGGAAAGTCCAAAGTTATTTTCTAGAACTATGATAAGCCTAGACATGTTCATAACGACTAGAAAGAATAAAAGAAGAAAAATAAGAAATTTGATTCTAATTCTGAGTCTGAGAAGGAAGATGGTGATGAATTCATTGTAGATTCGGCAACTCATGTAGGTAATGATGCATGGTTAATTGGCTCAAGTGCATCTTTTTGTGGCAACTAAAAAAGTATCTCTCTACATTTCCTCACTTGATTTTCGAATGGTTAACATTAAAATGGACCTAATGTTGCCTTGATCTAGTGTTGTAATGTGTTTTACACATTCACATTGAATTTAGGGCCCTTTTAAGCTAAATAGACCTAATTTTTCCTTAATTTAGTATTGTAAAGTGTATTTATTTGCACCTTCACATTAATTTTTGGGAGCTCTTGCATTTATGACCTTCATATCATCATTAATAGGCCCCTAAGACACTATATTATGCATCTTGACGCTTGTTTCAACTGAAATCTTGACAAGATCAACAATATACTTAATTTCTTAACTCCACGACATTTCCTCCACCTGAAAAGGCCTGGTGGGACCCATACGGCACCTTGGGTGTATAAGTCCCATCTAGAACTATACGCTACAAGTGGCTTATGAGTCCCATTTGGCCCATTTTAGGGTTTTGAGCGGGAAATTAGGGTTTTAAGTTCAAATTTCATGAATGGTGGCCTCTGAGATCTAGTAAATGGTACATTAGATGGATTTCCTATATAAGCAAGGTCTCAAATAATTATTTCACTAATCCTTCATGATATCAACCTAATAAATCAAGATTTAAGCATTCCAAGACTTCACAAGAGCATCAAGAGAGTTTACAAGAGCATTTATAAGGCATTCAAGGGAAAATTTCTTCATCATTTGTTGTAGCATTTCAAGATTCATCATCATATCAAATTTATTATGCATCCAACATGTTGTTGAGCTAGTGTTGTGATGTAGCATTGAAGATCTATTTGCAAGCATTGTTTCACATTCATATTCAACATCAAGATCTACATTCCACATTTCCACTTCATGTTAGATTATTGATTTACATCTCATGGCATCATTCAAGGTATCATTGTTCATGTTTCATGTCCATATTTTATTTTATTTTCATAAGGTTTAATTACCTAAATGAGGTTTGACCAAGGAAAACCCCTATTTCCTAACAATCAACAAGTTTTTCCCTCTCTACATGTGTGATTGAATATCTAGGTGGATTTGAGGCTTGAAGATCCTTTGACGACAAAGTTGCAAGGTTAAGAGAAGTTTCCAAGTTGTCACAAGGTTGCTATCTCCATAGAAAGTCATCTACAAGTCTGAATTCAAAGCTTCAAATCCAAAAACAAAGTGTGGAAAGAAAAGCAGAGATAGGAGTGAAAATTTAGGTCTTAAACCTTTAAACAAGTATCTCATGAAACTAATATGGCAGTTGTGGCATATGATTCCTAGTATAGCACATTTTCCAGATTTTAGTACATTCATATCAACCACTATGAGATTCTTGCTTTGGCACAAAAACCCTAGTCTTTTACTAAATCGCCCAGACTGGCGTATGAGTCCTAGTGGGCATAAAATAGTAGGTTTTTAGTGTTTTGGAACTTGTCTTGACCTCATCACTCTCCCAGGTGTACCTCTGTACTTTCTCGATCTTTTGTTCTACATTTCAATTTCATTTCCTAGGTCATTTAGTTAGGTTTTGCATAGTACTTTGCATGTTTCATTCGTCTCTTGTCTTTCCAAGCCCTAGATTTGTGGTGAACCCCTCTTTAATCTCTAATCAAACCCTAGGACAAACTTTAGCAGATCTCTTTCCTTCATTCCATCCTTGGATTGAGATCTCTAGGGTTTCCTTGAGTGAAACAAGAGCACGAAATAGGAAGAACTATATCTCTTCAAAGGTAGAAAGCCCTCCCCCTGTTTCCATTATTTCATTTTGGTGAACCTACATTTAGAACATCATATCGCTGATTTGGAGTGCATTATATTCCTAGATCTAGTTTACATTAACTTTGCATTAGGGTTTCACATTACTTAATTTACATCTAGTAATTTAAAAGCTTGCATTAGTGAAAGTGCATATAAGTTGCATTTTTGCATCTTGCATCATTGAATTTTATTTGAAATCTACATTTGTACTTAGCCTAGACATCATCCTAAATAAAAAACATAACATTCGAACATAATTTGTTTAAAACGATGCAAAAACCCTAATTTGGAACTCATATACCCCTCTGGGAAATTTAGTCCCAGTACATGTGGTTTTTCCTATTTCTAAGTATTCTGTGGTGACTTTTTATCAGCATTCAAACCCCTGAAAAACCTTGAATAAGACTCATACGCCCCTTTGGGCGAATTAGTCCTAGATCAACTCGAAAACTATCTTTTACAACATTGAAAACCTTATTTTTGCACTTTAGTTTGTTGTCATTAGTTATTTGTTTCAGTTGGTTGAGTTTCTATTACATGCATTTCACTAGATCTAGCTTAAATCGGTTCATTTCATGCATTCTCAATTCCAAATTTGCATTTACAACATCTCATTTTCAAATTGTTGCATAGTGTAATCAGTAAATTACTTTGTTTGAAATCTAAATAATTGCATTTACACATTTCATTCTAGGTCTTTATATTGCATTTTAAATCTCTTTCCATTTTAAGTTTTCTTAGATTACTTTTCACAAATGTTGGTATCTATCTATTCCAAGTTTGCAAAGAAAAATTTAGTCAATAAGCATGTTAGTCATTCATTCAATACATTCCCTAGTCATGAGATTCTCTTAGTACAAGAGAGTGAAAATGTTGAAACCCTCCTTAAATCTTCACCCCCTCTTATCTCTCTTGCTTGTGGGAATGATGTGATAGAAGAGGATATAAGCATAGATAACCATGATGATCATAATTGTTCTTGTCTCGATACCTCTCCTATTAGTGATGAAGGTATCTTGGTGAAAGAAGATGCAATTTTTCAGAATCATGAAAGTCTTGCTTGTCCTTCTCCTCCTCCCCCTTGGGAAGTGTAGTGTCAAAAACTTTCGTTGGGGGAATTTTCATGCTTGGTCCCTCCTTGTGGAATTGATCCTAATATTTCCTTGATTTAGTGTTGTAATGTGGTTGAAACATTCACATTAGTTCTTGGGCCCTTGTGAACTAATGGATTTAAACGGTACCTTGCTAAAGTGTTGTGAAGTGGTGTAACTCACTTTCACACTTTTCTAAGGTTTTATTAATTAACTAAACCTAATGAATCTCTTTTTAATCAAAATAAACCTTAATCTTACCTTATTTTGATTGTTTTGAAGTGTTGTAACACACTTTCACACTTCTCTAGTATTTTCATTAATAATTGGACTTTCTTATGCTTTAGTTGTCCCTATTTTACATCCACAAGCCTCATTTATTGCATCTTTTCAAGGATAATCCTGACACCATTCATTAGCCAATCATAATTCAAGTGTTTATGGCTTGTGTGGCCTAGATTTAGTGATCTGGGACTCAATCGCCACCTTGGGTGTCCCACCTAGATCTTTTGGCCTCGAACCTATTTTCACACATTTCTAGGCACTTTTGGTTTTTGGTCCCATACATTATGTCTGATGGAACTCATTCTCCACCTTGGGAAAATGAGTCCCCTGTGACCCAAAATCAAAATTAATTCAAATTTTTGGTGGGATTTTATTCTCCTAGATCTAATGTTAGCTTGTAGTGTTGTAATTTCAAAAATTCTTGCATAATTGGGTATAAATACAAGGTTCTTTCACTCATACTTTTGCCTAGCAATCTAATAAGTAATCAAGCATTCACAAGAGTATTCAAGATCATTCAAGAGAATTCAAGGGAAGATTATCAAGCATTTTAGAGCAACATTCAAGCATTAATCATCATGTCAAGGATTTCATATATCATGTTTTTTATTGTGCTAACAATTATGATGTAGGGTTTATGGTTCAAGCAAGTGTTTCATTCAAGATCAACATCATTCAAGAAAGAGTCAAGAACCAAATCCATTGTATCCCTCTCAAACATACTTGTAGCACCTTATTGCTAGGGGTTTGTGAGTTGCAGCATTGTCATTTGTTCATTCACCATTCTCCATCTCTATTTGATTTCATTTCAAGGATTGATTTCCAAAACGGGGTTTGACCAAGGGAAACACCTATTCACTAACCCAACAAAATTTTCCTCTCTCCTTCATGTGTGATTTGTAGGTTTAGGTTGCAAATTTCCTAAGGAGCAATATTGGAGAAAAATTGCAAATCATTCAAAGTTGTCAAAGTTGGCATTAAGCCTTGCAGAACATTGGAGAAGACCTACAGGTTATAAATCAGAGATTCAAATCTGAAAACCAATTAGGAAGGAAAAATCAGATAGAGAAGAGTAGGATCAGCCTTTGAAGCTTTAGAAAAGCCCAACTATATTGATTCGCCACTTTTGGTGAATGAGTCCCAGTTCTAGTCAAATTTCAAGTTTTTGCAGATCAAGATACCCTTTTGGTAGATTTGTGTTCCTGCATAATTTTCAAAAATATGGATTGATTCACCCAACTTGGTGAATGAGTCTTGGTCAACAATAAAGTCTAAATTTCCAGTGTTCTGAACCTCCATCCAACCACTTCCAAATTTCCAAGTGCACACATTTTGTTTCATAGATTTTTGTGTTGTTCCATTCACTTTCTAGGTCATTTAGTGTTAATTTGCATTCAATTAGGGTTTTGCATTTTATTGTCTTTTCCAAGTTTAGAATTGGTTGTGAACCCCTCATTAGATCATATTTCTCCCCTAGGACAACCCTCTTGCAAGATCTCTTTCTCTTTTTCATTGAGATCTCAAGGGTTTGTTCTTCAGTGAAAGTTAGTGAAAATTGCCCCCTTTTAGGTCTTAAACCCCTAAAAGTGGGAGAGATCCAATTCTCCACCTTTCATTTTGGTGAACCATCATTTGGAACATCATAATTCTAATTTGGAGTGCATTTTCATCCTAGATTTGGCTTGCATTAACATTGCATTAGGATTTGCATTGAATAATTTGCATTCTAGGGTTTCAAATTTTGCATTAGTGAAATTTCATTTAGCTTGCATTTTTGCATCTAATTTCATTGAAAAACATTCAAAATCTACATTTGCATCTTAGAACTAGATCATACAGCATAGAAAACATAAAACTCAATTGAAAATTTTGAAAAAATTCATTATTGGGACTCATTCTCCACCTTGGGCGAATCAGTCCCTTCGCATATTCTACACTGCATTTTCTAACATTTATAGTTCACTTTCTGAACTTTTGTTTTCTTTTATTGCCTTTCTATTTCAGTTTACAGATTTTTTGTTTCATCGAATTCATTGCATATAGTTTAATTCACTTCATTTTGTGCATTCCTAAAATTCAAAATTACATCTAGAATATTTCATTTCACATTGTTGCATAATTTAGAATCTGAAATTTGCATAATGGATATGTGCTTTAGCAATATTTGGATGTCATTAAAGTCCTTAGTGGATGTATCAAGTTGTGCTTTTGGAAATGAACCTAACGAAATTGAACTCACTCATGCTCACTCAACTCCTAATGCATGTCCTCCTCATGATGTTGACATCATTGGAGAAGATGATGACAACATGAATAAGTTCCTAAATGATTGTCTTAACAACCTTGAATCTAATGCATCCTTTTATCAATCCATGAAACAACCAAACCCCCCTACCATACCACCCCTTGAAATGGTTGGTTATTTACATCCTGAAACAAAATTTGAACCTAAGTTCCCTTCAATAGGTGAACCTAGCTCCTCTAAACAAGCAAAAACTCAACCATTTTATGATAACAAGGTAACAAACACTCCAATCAATCTAGAAGAAATATACAGAAAAGGATTCACAATTTTGAGTAAATAAGGATGTGATACAACAAGTGAACATGAAATTCATCAACTCCTAGAGAAAATACTAATAGATGAAAATAAAAAGGTGTTAGGATATCAAGATCCCTCTCACAACATAAGTGCTCCTAGAGAATACCTAAGGCTTCATAGTGATGGTACAGTGATCTTAGATTCTCCTCCTGATATGAATGTCATTCTTCCTAAAGAACAACCAATGATTCATAACAATGACAATGATGAGAGGATCACCTTAGGCCCTCCTCCTCAACATTAAATTCAAGAAGTTGGTGAATCTATCAGGGGTAAGAGGCCCTACAAATTACAAAAACTAAAGTTTCCTTTTCTATCACCTAAAAGTGAGAGGAAACTACAACTACTTCTAAACAAAGAACTAATAACATTACCACCAATAAAAGACATACTAGTGCTATATCCTAAAGATGAAAAAATTCCAAATTGTTGATACCATGAAACTCTCAGACACAGTACCAATGAGTGTCATGCATTCAATTTAGTATTGAAAAACTTTCACTTCGATGGCAATGATTTCCACCAAGTGATTGCATAGCCTATCCTTTTATACCCCTTATCATTGAATAGTTTTAGAAAATTCTATTCTCACTATTACATGATCTTTCCCATCACCTACCTCAACTCATTCTTGTCTTGCACTTAGTGGGGGCAAGAAGTAAATATCCTTGTCCTAGTAATGCATTTTTTGTTGTCCCTTAGGTTCATTGTCTACCTTCCACTTATAAAGACTAGGATTGGGAGGCGGACAACTTGCTAATAGGTTGACTTGCATGTGCCATAGTAGTCTTTTTCATTCTTTATTTCTTTTTCTTTTGTGTGATTTCATGTGCATAATGTGATCCCCCATGATGTTTTGTTTGATGTTCTCTATCTCTTTGTAGCATTCCTCTATTTTTACCTTCATTCTTCTTTATGTCGTACATCTTTTCACTTTTTTATCTTTTTCATTTGTCTTGTGTTTTCCTTTTAGGGATGACACAAGGCATCAAGACACTCATGTCTCTTCCATGTTGACCCAAAAGCTTTTCCTTTGCTTTTCTTTATTGTTTTTCATTTGTCTTGTGTTCTCCTTTTGGGGATGATGCAAGGCGTTAAGACATTCATGTCTCTTCCATGTTGACCCGAAAGGATTTCTCCCTTGTTTTCACTCTCTTTGTGTCATTCTTCCAATTCTATGTGTATTTGGGCAATGATGATAGTTCTAAGCTCTCTAAAAACATTGTAGCAAGAACATACTGACCCCAAATCTAGAGATCCCTTATGTGTTTGGTGTTTTCATTTTGGGGGAAATCCCTCTCTTTTCTTTTTCTCTTATATGATGTGGCTTTTCTTGGAAACATATGACTTGGTATAGGTCTTTCCAATTTGGATTTCATATCTTCTTTGTTTACATTTATCATTTTCTACTTTAAATTAATTTCTCATAGAATGGTGTTTATTAATTTCTTTAAAGTGGGGGCATACATCGACATCATTCTTTTGCATTTTTCTTTTTCATGGTTCATGGTGTAGCTTTCTTATTTCATACGATGCATTTCTCACTTTATGGATGATATTATGTGTGATGTCCTTCAATATCATGATCTCTCCTATCATATTACATTCTTCTTAGTGGCTTGATGCAACACACTGCATCCCCTAAGTTGCAAATTTTATATTCTTTGATTGGTCCTTTCTTGGAGACATTAGGCATAATGTTCCCTAAGTTAAAGACCTCACATGAACTAAGCAAGACTCCTTTGAAAATTCCCTATTTTACATTTTTCATTTGTAGTTATATGGCCACCTTGCATAACACAACTTGCATGCCTATAGATCTATCTTGTTTGTTCATGAGCTCCAAGCATACAAAATTTTGCTTGTCTCATGAAGCTCGAAAATCATTTCTTTGAGGCACCTTATTAAATTTATTAGGGGGTATAACTTTAGTATGGTTTGAGCGGGAAGCCTAACCGAGGCATGAATTTCCGCATAGCCACTTGCATGTGTGAGTGAGTGCATACCAGCCATGAGTGTATGTGTCTCACCTTTTAGGACTTCTCACCCAACAGACAGCCAGGAGTTCCATTGCCTCAAAGTGAGTATGCATTTTTTCAGACAAATAGTCGAAGCTTGATCTGACTCTTTTCATCTTTGATAGTGTATGCTTGTGCTTTATTGTTGCTCTTATATCATTCTCATGTGTGTTATTTTGTGCCTATGTTGGTTTTTAATGGGATCTTGATCATGAGGGCTTGATCACCCCTCTTGATCGTTGTCTCATCTTACTTGAATTAGTACACTTGAACCCCTCTTGATGCATGTTTGTCTACTTTAGTTTCAGTTTGAAGCAAGTTCATCCGCTCACTAAAGTGGGGGCTAAATGTCATCAGAGAAATTTTCACACTTGTTTGGGCCCTCCTTGTGGAATTGAGCCTAATGTTGCCTTGATTTAGTGTTGTAATGTGGTTGACACATTCACATTAGGTCTTGGGCCCTTGTGAACTAATGGATTTAAATGGTACCTTACTAAAGTGTTGTGAAGTGTTGTAACTCACTTTCACACTTTTCTAAGGTTTCATTAATTAATTGAACCTAATGAATCTCTTTTTAATCAAAATAAACATTAATCTTGCATTATTTGGAGTGTTGTAAGGTGTTGCAACACACTTTCACACTTCTTTAGGCTTGTCATTAATAATTGGGCTTTCTTATGCTTTAATTGGCCCTATTTTGCATCCACAAGCCTCATTTATTGCATCTTTTCAAGGATAATCCTAACACCATTCATTATCCAATCATAATTTAGGTGTTTCTAGCTTGTGTGGCCCAAACTTAGTGATCTGGGACTCATTCACCAGGAGTGGGTCCCACCTAGATCTTTTGGCCCCAAACCTATTTTCACACATTTCTAGGCACTTTTGGTTTTTGGTCCCATACATTATGTTTGATTGGACTCATTCGCCACCTTGGGCAAATGAGTCCCATGTGGTCTAAAAGCAAAATTAATTCAAATTTCTAGTGGGATTTTACTCTCCTAGATCTGATGTCAGCTTGTAGTGTTGTAATTTTAGGAATTCTTGCATGATTGAGTATAAATACAAGGTTCTTTCACTCATATTTTCACCTAGAAATCTAAAAAGAAATCAAGCATTCACAAGAGCAGTCAAGACAATTCAAGGGTAGATTATCAAGAATTTTAGAGCAGCATTCAAGCATTAATCATCATGTCAAGGATTTCATATATCATGTTTGTTATTGTGCTAACAATTGTGATGTAGGGTTTATGATTCAAGCATGTGTTTCATTCAAGATCAACATCATTCAAGGAAGAATCAAGAACAACATCCATTGGAACCATCTCAAGAATATTTGCAACACCTTATTGCTAGGGTTTGGTGAGTTGCAACATTGTCATTTTTTCATTCACCATTCTCCATCTCTATTTGATTTCATTTCAAGGATTGATTTCCAAAATTGGGTTTGACCAAGGAAAACCCCTATCCACTAACCTAACAAGATTTTTCCCTCTCCTTTGTGTGTTATTTACAGGTCTAGGTTGTAGATTTCCTAAGGAGAAAGATTGGAGAAAAGTTGAAAATCATTCAAAGTTGTCAAAGTTGTCATCAAGCCTTAGAGAACATTGGAGAAGAGCTACAAGTTATAAATCAAAGATTCATATCTAGAAACAAATCAGGAAGGATAGAGTAGATAAGGAAGAGAAGGATCATCCTTTGAAACTTCAGAAAAGCCCAACTGGACTGATTTTCCACTTCTGAAAAATGAGTCCCATTTCCAATCATATTTCATGTTTTTTGTAGATCTGGATACCCTTTTGGCAAATTTTTATTCTTGCATAGTTTTCCAGAATCAGGACAAATTCACCTAGCTTGGTGAATGAGTCCTAGTCAAAAATAAAGTTTGAGTTTCTAGTGTTTCGAACCTCCATCTAGCCACTTCAATATTTCCAGATGCACACATTCTATTTTGTAGCTTTCGATGTCGTTCCATTCACTTTTCTAGGTCATTTAGTGTTAGTTTGCATTCAATTAGGGTTTTGCATTTCATCTTGCATTTCATTATCTTTTCCAAGTTTAGAATTGGTGGTGAACCCATCATTAGACCATATTCAGCCCCTAGGATAACCCTCTTGCAAGATCTCTTTCTCTTTTGCATTGAGATATCAAGGGTTTGTTCTTGAGTGAAAGTGAAAATTGCCCCCTTTTAGGTCCTAAACCTATAAAGGTAGGAGAGATCCAAATTTCTACCTTTTAGGAAGATATTATGGTACAAGAGAATGAAATCATAGACACATTTCTAAACATCACCTTGCCTAGTCTCTATTCATCCCTTGCTTGTAAGAATGTGAAAGAGGACAAAAACATAGATAAACATGACAATCACATTTGTTATTCTCCTAGTATCTCTCCTAGTAGTGAAGAAGATACTTTGATGTTAGAAAATACAATCAATGAAATTCATGAAAATCTTAGTTGCCTTTCTTCTCCTAGAAAAAACATTATTGTACAAGACAATGACATCATCAATAAACAAGAAAATTCAACCATTGATAACTCCCTTACTAACAATGAAGTCATTTTAGAAGAAATAACCTTTGAATGTCATGAACATGTAGTTTGTAGTGCTCTTAAAAAATTTCCTTCTAGGGAGGATATCATGGTGCAGTAAAATGTGAACATTGACAAATGTCTTCCAAACACTAGTAATAAGGCTTCCTTAGATGAAGATGATGAAGTGACATTAGACTCCTCTTCACTAAGAG